>JAKKIK010002082.1:0-12741 GCA_024500135.1 Heterodera carotae
ACAAAATCTTAGGCAAATAAAATGATCGAAAAAAGTGAAGTGATCGACCGACCAATCGAATTGGCAGCCTCCGGGGAAAAACAAACGAATTTGCTTAGAATTTCTCTCCAATTTTACATTGGAATTTGTCAAAATCGGATACCTAAAATATAATAATTTAAATCTGTAAATTAATATTTATGAGGGTTAATCAACCTTAAACACATATTCCATCGCATTTTCTGCTGAATTTTCCTCTTCTGCTGCCCAGTGAGCATTTGAAGAGCAATTTGTTCCGTCGTCAATTGGGAGGGCTTTAAATTAATTTAATTCAATTTATTAATGTGAATTTTTTTTTTTTTGAATATAAAAACTTACGAATGATTTCCCTCAAATTGTTTCTCTGTAAATTTAAACATCGATCAGTTAAAAATTATGAAGTGTTATTTGTTTTTACGCAATTCTCCTCGGGACATTTCAGCACCAAAGTGACAAGGCAAAATGCCATCGAAAGGGCCAAAAAGAGCGAAAGGGCGGGGGGCAAACGGCGCAAATATTTTGTTGACATTTTTAAGGGAGGCGCAAAAGCCAACAAAGTGAAAGTCAAATCGGCGTTAAATTTAAATACTTAAAAATGGTAAAATCATTTGAATCAAATGAATGCAAAATGAGTGATAAATGATTGAGTGACCCACAAATAAATGCTTATATTTTATGGGAATGAATGCGAATGATTTTCGCCGCTATTTTTGCCTCCCCCGAAAAGACCCGCCGCCCCCCGAAAAGATATAATAAACAACAAACAAATACATTCATTCATCACTCACTCTCCTTCTTTCTCCTCCTCTCTTTATTTGTGCACTTTTCGCTGACTCTAAGGGTTCAATGATCAATAATAATGATTAAGAGAATGTCTTCTGCTGCAGATGATTAGATGTTTGTGTACATAATCTCATCAATCCAATCGATCAAATCAATCAATTAATCAATCAATCAATCGATATCGCTTCTTTTCTCCGCTGCTGCTCCGCTTAGTATTGTTTCGGGGCACAACAAACGCATTGGAACACGGCTTTTGACTAAAAATGGCATATGCCATTTATAAGTTTTGTTCGCTTTCGCCCCTTTCCCTCCCCCCCCCACCTGCTGATATTGTCCCCCTCCATATCCCTCTCCGTTGTAAGTGCCGTAACCGATGCCGGCGCCGTTGCCGGATGGATGTGCCGGATTGAAGGCGAAAATGGCTGCTACGATGTCATCCTAAAGTTTTGATTGGTTTTTTTAATCCGTCCCTCCAAGGGCTATTTTATTCCTTCTCCCACCGGACTCGTGTTGGCACTGCGTGCCACAACTTTGCAGCAGAATGCGCACGCTCGTGGACTGGACGCGGCAGTGTAGCGGCAAAATTGGCGCGTCTGATAGCGCGCCTTATAGGTGCCTTTGGAGGAAGGAAGGCATTTACCGTATACTCTCCCCCCCCCTTCTTACCGTAACCGCCGTATCCTTTCCCACCGTAACTGTCCCCATTTTTCCCTTCTCCGTATTCGCTTTCACCTGTCCGAATAAATTTTGCTGTTTTTTTTATTCAAAATGCGTTAATGTCTAACTGTTACCGTACCGTATGTCGCCTTGTACAGTTCGTCCTTACTGTATTCGGTGGCCATTGCCAATGAAAATGAGCCGTGCACTGAGCAGTAATGGCCTTTAGAGGAGGGAAATTAACAAATTTTCAAATGCTTTTATCCCTTTCTGTGCTTACTGTCGTAGTAGTGTTTTTTGTAGTTGTTGATGGTAAATGGCGTACTGTAGTCCGGCTTTTGGTTGTTGTTGTTACTGTAGGCCGTGGTGCCTTTTTGCGGCGTACTGTACGAATATGTGCCACCATTTTGCGTCTGTTTCGCATATGCTCCGCCGTAGGCGCTTTTGGCTCCATATCCGCCGTCTGCTTGCTGGTGATTACCGTAGTCCGTGTTCCCCACACCGTAATCCCGCTTCCGCTCCGAATAATCTTAGATTGTGAGACAGTAACCCACTAATCTTTCGTTTTGTGCCCTCACCATCTCCTTTCCCATAGCCACCGTATGCTGCACTTTGACGGCCACCGTAGCCCTCGTTTTTGTATTCTCTACCGTATCCCGTCTTGTGGTGGTTCTTTTCCCCTCTACCGTATGCCTCATCCCTGCCGTATCCGCCATCCGCATTTTTGTATCCCCTCCGCCGTTCATAGTCACCGTCGTATTCCCTTTCGCTCTTTTTGTAGTTACGGTGACCGTACTCCTCCCCTCTCCTTCCTCCGTAGTTGTGGTCCTTGTACTGCTTGTTGTTGTTGTTGTGTCCCTCGTAGGTAAGTCGCTGATGGATCTGAAATTTATTTTATGATTAACCTTTATCCGTTAGGCTATTCCCCCCCCCCCCATGTTACTCCTCACTCTTCCTGCCTCATTCATTCATCCAATGCTTTCTCTTTCCTCTGCGCGTCTTCCACCCATCCCTCCCCTTCCTTTCCCTCTCTCTTCCCCGTTCTATCTTATTCTTCTCCTATCCCTCCCCCTCTCCCTCCTTTCCATCTCTTCCTCTCTCTTCCCCGTTCTATCTTATTCTTCTCCTATCCCTCCCCCTCTCCCTCCTTTCCATTCTTTCCCTCCTTTTGTTCCCTTCACCCACCTCAACAGCCTCTTTCTTTTTCTTCTGCTTTTGCTTTGCAGCCTTTTTCGTTGTTGGCACCTTCTTATCTTCCTTTGGCACCACCTCTTTTTTCTGTTTATCCTCCGCCTCCTCCCGCGTTTTCGTTTCCACCTTCGCTTCCGTCGTTGTAGTCGCTTCCATTTTCGTTGTCTTCGCTTCCGTCGTCGTCGTCGTCGTCGTCGTCGTCGTCGTTGGTTCCGTCGTCGTCGCTTCCGTCTCGGCCTCTGTCCGCGCGGTCGCTTCCGTCTCCGTCCCCTCCTCCTCACCCAGCTTTTGGCTTGAACTGTCCGTGCCCTCATCCAGCGCCCCTTTTGTCGATGTTTCGTTCACCGATTGTGCCGACGACGGCGGGGGCGACATATCATTTTCAGAAGTATTTGATGTCTGAAGATCTGTCTGAAATATCGAATTAAAATCTGAATTTTAGCTTCATTTCACTCACTTCGGGCGTCTTTTTATTGACATCGCCAAAAACGGCCAACGCTTCCAAAAGGCACAAAAAAAGTGAAAATTTGAACAGAAAATGGACACGCATTTTGCCAAGTCGAGCAAAAATGTCTTCTGAATGAAATGATCTTAATTATTATTTTATATGCAATTTAAAATGATAAATAAAAAATAATTTAATTTAATCTTAAATTCAAGTTGATGAGGAAAAAGTGACTTTTCTGAAATTCATTAGAAATGAAGTGACTTAAAAGTGGTCGCATAATGTCCATTTGAACGGATATTGTCCCCGTCTGTCCCCTCCCCCCGGGGGAAGTGATCTCCGTGGGAATGAATGGATGGATTGATTGACTGATTAAAATTGAATGAATGAATGGCCAATGTTGCCGCCTTCATTCATCATTGTGAAAAAGCGTTGTAAAAAGCGATTTGTCGGGGTGGGGAAGCTCCTCAAAAATGGACGATGGGAATTATTCGATCGGAATGCCAACGATTGGACTTTGTCCTCAATTCGCAATAGATTTGTTCACTCACCTTTGGCCCCAGAAAAGTGTCCGCGTTTTCCCAGGGGAAGAATGTTTCGCTTCATTCACTTAACTTCCGTTTACAAATGATGAGAAAGGAAGGCATCCATCGCCACGACGCCGTTCCGTCCGATCGCTCTCTTCCGCCCCCGCTTTTTTGTCTCTCTCAATCTCTCTCTCTTTCTCGCAATCTTTCTGATCTCTCTCTCTCTCTCCTCTCAGCTTACCCACTCTCTCTGTCTCTCTCTCTCTCCTCTTTGCCCACCCCCTCTCTCTCTCTCCCCTTTCAGCCTTTCCCCTCTCTCCCTTCTCTTTGCCCTCCCCTCTCTCTCTCTCTCTCCCTCCCCCCGCTCTCTCTCTCTCTCCTCTTTTCCCTCCCCCCTCTCTGTCTCCTCTCTGTTTAACCCCTCTCTCTCCTCCCACCCTCCCCCCCCCCCTCTCTCTCTTTCTCCTCTTTGCCCTCCCCTCTCTCTCTCTGTCTCCTCTCTGTTTAACCCCTCACTCTCCTCCCACCCTCCCCCTCTCTCTCTCTGCCTCCCTCCCTCTCGGCACCGTTTTGTGCATTTGTCCCGTCCCGCCCATTTCCATCGCTTCTCCCCATTTGTCCCTCCTTTCATCTTCATCATTTAAGCATTTCATCCCCTCCAGTGTTCACTTATTCTTCATATCATTTTGTTGCTTTTTACAATATTTTATTTTCATTTTAGCCCATCGTTTGCCGTCTCAACGACAAATTGTGCCCAATGCTTTTCGTCCATTGCCTTTTTTTACCGCTCATCGCTTTCATTCGGACGGCTGCTGAGCAAGTAAATAAATAAATTTTGTTTTCAAAAGTCAAATTTCGGCTAAATATTCAATTTTAGGCTTATGCCAATACAAATGCATACGCCGCGCCCTCTGCTGCTGCGTATTCACAAAAGTCGGCCGACTACGAATATGCTTATGGGTCGGACCAACGCCTTGTTGACGGTCTGTCGGGTGGTTGGGTTTTTTTTGGGGGAGGGGGCGGGGGCTGGCCAATCTCTACAACCCCAAAGGGCTATAATTCTTTCGTTAACTGTTTCCGGGGCGGGGACGGCATTGGCAATGGGGGGCTTTAACCCTTAACTGATTGCCGGAGGGGGGGGGACGGCGGCATTGGCCAATCCCCGCAACCCCAAAGGACTATAATTCTTTAACTGTTATCGGGTGGGGACGGCAGGCCAATCCCCGCAACGTCAAAAGCTTTGATGCCCTCCCCAAAGGGATTTGATGCCCTCCCCAAAGGGATTTGATGCCCTCCCCAAAAGGCTTTGACCCTTAACTGATTGCCGGGGGGGGGGCTAAAACCCCAAAAGTGATTTGATTCCTTCGCTTTATTTGTCAGATTACATTTGTGACTTCGATGCTTCAATTTTGGTGTACGTTGTGTTGTTTTGTTTTTGAATGCTTTCGGCATTTTTCGCCGAATTCGTTTTAGAGTGACAAATAGCGAAAAGCAACTGAAGGGAAGCGGCGGCTCATACAGCAATTACGGAGTAGGAGGAGGAGGAGGGTACGGTGGATATGACCAAAAGGGATATGGCGCCAAAACGGACTACGGTAAGGTGGAGGGCATTTATGCAAAGAAAGGGTAACCAACCAATTAATAATCCATCCAATATATTTTCCTGGAATAAACCAAAAACATTGCTTTCAAGCATATGGCAATGCGAATGGCCCATATGAGAAAAAGCAGTTGGCCCTAACGGCGACCGTAGCGCCGCCCGCCCAGCAGAAAACAAATCGGACACGGCGAAGTGCCTCGGATTACGCCAGCGATTCGGACGAGTACGGCGATTACAGGAGAAAACCGCCCAGCGACAGCAGCGAAGAAGGCGCAGAGTACGGTAGCCACGAAAGCGGACACGGTGGCGAAAGCAATGGATACGGTACCAAAGAAAAGGGCTATGGTGGAGGATATGGAACGGGATATGGTGGTGAGGCGAAGGGATACAGTGAAGGATATGGAAAGGGATACGGCCAAGGATATGGAACGGGATATGGTGGAGAAGCGAAGGGATACGGCCAAGGATATGGAATAGGATACGGTGGAGAAGCGAAGGGATATGGTGGAGAGGCGAAGGGATACGGACAAGGATATGGAACGGGATATGGTGGAGAGGCGAAGGGATACGGACAAGGATATGGAACGGGATATGGTGGAGAAGCGAAGGGATACAGCCAAGGATATGGAACGGGATACGGTGGAGAAGCGAAGGGATACGGCCAAGGATATGGAACGGGATACGGTGGAGAAGCGAAGGGATACGGTGCCGAAAGCGCTTACGGAAAGGGATACGATGATTCTAAGAAAGCGGCTTACGGAGGCGACAACTACAGCAAAGGGAGTAACTATTACGGTGTCGCCAAGGCACACAGGTAATATAATAACAAAACAATTAAATGTACATTAATTAAATGTAATTAAAAATGAAAATAAATAATTTATAAAAGCCTCACAAATGCTTCTTCTTTCGCCTTCAGACTTCGCTGCTCGGCAATCGCTGTGAACAGTGACGAGGACTGTACAAAATGTTGTCACATGGCCGGCACGCACTTTTTTGACTTTTTTATTGGCAAATTTAAACTTTCAATTTCAGCGCGCAAAGAACGAAGCATTTCAAAAGTGGGTTTTCAAAATCCATTCCAAAAAGGCAAAATGTTCAGAAAGACATTGTCGGATTTATCATCGATTACGACGAAATGCGCCAACCGACGGCGTCCGACTACAAAACGGTGAATTATTTTTCATGCATTAATTTTAATTTTGACATTTTTGCTTCAGTACTATCGCCGCAAACGAAGCACAGAGCAAAATACGGCGACGGAATACGCAAATAATGGGGCCAAATACGGCGACAATTACGGCGGATACGGCAACACGGATGAGGCTTCAAAGTCTTCCGACTTCGAATACAATTACCCGCGAAAGCCAAAGGTCAGTCAGTCAGTCAAATTGCTTGCTACCAAAGAAACAATCACAAAGTTGGCAATATTTTCAGAAGGCTCGTTGTGTATGTTGCGCACCAAAGGTTGCAAAAAATATAATGATCAATAATAATAAAATTGTTTTTTGGTATTTTAGACACACAAGCCGGCGCATTACGGCACACAAAGCGGAGGTGAATACGGCACCGGTGGATACAACAATGGACAATACGGTACAGGAAACACCGGAGACTATGGCACCGAAGGGTACGGCAAGCAGAAGGCCGAATATGGCACCGACGGGTACGGCACGAAGAGTGAGTATGGCACCGGAGGATACGGCAAGAAGGCCGAACATGGCACCGACGGGTATGGCATAAAGAAGACTGAGTATGGTACCGGAGGGTACGGCAAGGAGAAGGCCGAACATGGCACCGGCAGTTACGAGACGGAGAGCGAAGAGGGATACGGCAGCAGTGAAGACAAGGACGAATACGGCGGAAAGGGATACGATGATGAACGTTACAAACAGTATCAGCTGCGACACCACAATTACAGAGAACGGGAGGATGACTACGGCAGAAAGAAATACTGACCAAAGAAAAAGACAAATGGACAGAACCAAACGATTGAGTGACATAATTTAAATTTCAAATAATTTCATTGCATTTATAAAGCCAAAAATAATGTAATAGCGAAAAATATCGAAATCGGACTAATTTATGGCATAACATATACAATTAATTCCCTTGGCACATAATACAATTGGGAGACGACACAAATGAACAAACAAAATATGGGGGCACAGAAATTCACGGCATGAGTACATTTTTGACATTGTTGCAGATAGAATAAACATTGAGACTAAACATGAACACTATGGCACAATTATTACACTTGGACATTAATTAAGTTAAGAGGCGGACACAATGCGACCGATGTGGTCCATGGACGCGGAGCAATTCTCATTTGACACGACCATACCACTCCGCGACACGTGCACACGCTTCGACCCGTACTTCACATAGGCCTTTTTGTCGGTCTGAGCAAATGAATGGATTAGCCAAAAAAGTGGATAAATTGCCAGATAAAAATAATGGATAGAAAGAAAACCTGAACTTCCATCTCAACGTTGGCGGTTCGCAGATGCACAGTGCTCAACGCGGGCGAACAAAGAATTTGACGAGGCCGACAAAAGATTTCCACGTCGCCGTTCAGACGCTGTCGAATCAAAAAGCCTAAATTAAAAAAAAAACTTTACAAATATTTGAATTGGAAGACATGCCATTGATGTTTAAAGTGAACAACATCCCTTCCTTCTCGTCGTAACGGGCGCGCTGCACAATGCTATTGCAGGCGAGCAGAAACTGAAAATGGGAAGAAAAAATGTGCAAAGAGAGAGGGAGAGAGAGCAGTGACCTCTGAGCCCATTTGTGCGTTGGAGTAAAACTGACGAATGGTGAAGTCGTAGCGCAGTGTGGGGAATTGAAAACGGTCCATTGGGAGAGCGGAAGTGCCACGGTTCGAAACCAAAAAGGCGTCCTTCAGGTGAGACATGGAGAAAATCACGCCGGGTGAGCTGAAGATTAAGCGAAATAAGAAACCGAAGAAATTGCAGAATAAAAAAAATTTACCCAATGACCGCCATTTTGGCAAGTGTAATGGGATCATTCTGCGGTTCTGTTTCAAAAGGAGGGTCTTTTGTGAAACGAATACTTCATCAATAAAAAAAATACTGACGAAAATGACAGCCAATTTTGTCCCCGTCCTGCAGAATATGGCCAAAAGGGTGGAGAATGCCCGACTTGACGTACTTGTGACTGCTCGACACCTGAACAGAGAGTTAGTGTCGTAATTAGATAAATAACTTTGCAAACCGCAAATTTGTCCCAGCAAACGACACGGATAGACCGGTCGATGCTCAGTTCGATGTTTATGTTGTGTGCCATCATTATGGAAATTGTGCCGAATGGCGTCACACAAACCTAAAAAGTTTTGTAGGTATAATGTAAATAACAGCAAAAAATTCGCTCACCAACGGAAGTTTAAGCCCCTCGTAATGCTGAGGAACTAATGGAAAGTTGACAGAATTCATTGGACGCAAATGATTAGTTCTTACAATAACTTTGATCTTAACTATGAAGACCTTTCTTTTTGTTGAAGTTTTGATGGGAATTATGGGAATAAAAAAGCGCAGAAAAATTTCTAACATTTTAATGAAATGAAAGGGCCAATGCGTACACAATACATACTTATATTGTACAATACATACAAATAAATATCACTAGAAAAGTACCATTTGTACCAATATGTGCGTGTGAAGGGGGTCTGATCAGTTAAATGGGTGAACGTACGGAGAGAAAGACACTGCGGAAAGGGTAAACGGAGATATACATTCAAAACGAACATGCGTTCTGATACAGTATTCGTCTTGAAGAAAAAAAGAAGGCGAAATTTTGGTACTTTCGGGTTTTGCCGCGCCTTAAAAATTTTTGAAAAGTTGTCCTATGGAATTCCCAAGGGCGCCTCTGGTCAATCGGTCGGACAAATGACAAAAAGTTGCAACAAAAAAAGGTTCTGCAGGCGGAAAAGCGTATAAAAGGGTAAGACTTCCACCAAATCATTCACTTTAACTTTTCATGGTTAAGCAATTTTTAACTATGGTTAGGGGTTAACCAAAACACGGGAATCCGGGTACGGGATACATACCGATTAGTCGAAATAAATATTAGTTTCATGTTACGACTACGAAAACTGATAGAAATTTTTCGGCGGTCAAATTTATGTATTGTATTTACCGGTCATTGCTCTTTTTCATTCTCCTCCATTTACTATTCATTGTTCAATTGTTCTTTTTTGTCTGTAGCCAAAAGCCACTCACAACACATTGTACATACAAATAAACACATAATGCGCGAATTGTTATTCAAAGCGGCATCGGCACCTCAACAGACATTCAGCCTTCACGTGGAAGAGACCGAAACGGTAACTTCAAATGGAAATTCGAATTTAAATAATGTTCGCGAATACTTTTTTTCCATTTTCACAGATTGAGTCGATCAAACAAAAGATTGCGGAAAAATATGGCAGCGACAATTTCCCGGCTGAAGACCAAGAGCTGTTTTTTAACAGCCGAGTGCTGACCGATGAGCAGACTGTTTCCGAACTCAACATTGCCCCGACGGAGTTCATTGTGATCTTTGTTATGCAAGTGCGTTTATGTGTAGAGATATCGAGTTTGGCACGTGTCGGTATTAACCACCAGAATATTTAGGGAGAAAATTCGCTAAATTTCGATACAGAAAATTGCATTTGCCGAACACTAACACTAAATGGGGATTCTCTAAATGCGAAGGTATTTGTCGTTGTTTTGACAGGAACCGACCGACAACGCGATGGCAGAGCATCCGCATCAGGAGGTGCCATTTTAATGATGAAATATTTTGTTAATGTGCTTTTTTGGTATAGAATTCGATTCGAACCTTTAATTAAAACATAAGATCCATTTCAGCATCAACATCACCAGCAGCAACAGATGGTAGCAGCAGGACAAGCGGCGTACGTTTGGCAGAACCAATGGGCGACTGAACAATTGCTGACGGCGCAGGACCGCTCGACCATCCAACGCGTGAGTGATGGATGTCTACAAATTTATAAAAAGTCTTTTTTTTTTTAATTTCAGCTCGTCTCTCTGGGCTTTCCGCGTCGTTTGGCAGTCGAAGGTGAGGGTGGGGGCACATTAGCAGGGTTGGGGGTGGGGTGGGGTGGTGTACTTGTAGGTTTTGTGACGATCGAGTCAGATCCAAAACAAATAAACCGGTATGATCTGATAATTGTTGTTGTTTTTAAATGCCGCCGCCACTTTCTCCTCTCATTTTTAGCTTACATTGTCTGTGACCGTAATGAGGTAATATTTACATTACATACATTCATCCACATACAGAATTAATCAACGTTATATACATATTAATTTTCCCTGGTTAAGGAACTGGCGACCAACTACATTCTCGAGCGCCTTGAGGAGAGAGCCGCCGTCGGAATGATGCAACCTTTCCAATAGAACCATCAATCATTGTACGGTGCGCGAGGAGGAAATCATCATATACCATATTGCCGTTGTTGTGTATTGTTTGTTGTACATATTGGACATTTACCATATGTATTGTATGTATTGTACAGCCCTAATTATTATTTTTATTGTGTGTCCGTCCGCTGCCGGTGTTCGATTCTGTCGCTTGTCCTACCGATCACCCCCTAATTGTCTAATGTGCCGCATTTATGTACATATATTGTTGTTGTAAGAACTGTAGACACATGCATTGTACACTTGTAATTATGGATAAAAGAAGGCTTTTCGAAGTTAGTGAAAAAAAAGTGTCTCCACTTTTCCTCTCTCAAGTTAATGTGTAACAGATTGGGCATCTAATTAGGACAAAGAAAACACCCAATGGGACCATGATTTAAAGTGATTCGTATATACATATTAATTTTTAGAAAAAAAATTTGGTGACTTAGGGTTCGGGCGCCCGGATTTGCGCAAATCGATGTCGAATTCATGATCAGCGTGCTAGAAAACCTCCGGAAATAATTTTTTACGACATAAACCCTAAAAATTTTGACACAAATGGGGAAGACAAACCAACAAACCTTTGAAATGATAAAGCCCCCCCCCGCACGAATTTTTATGAGAAATTAAGTACTTGACAAAAAATCATTCTAAAAAACAATGATTTTTAAAATCTAAGTTTCGAGCCCGAATAAAGGCCTGCCGAATTTTTAATAATTTTTTTCTTAGGACCCCCATTCTTCATGATTGCCAGGCATTCGTTGTATTTTAAAGCTAGAAAAATGATTTTCTTGTTTTAAATTATCCGATTTTGTATTTTTACGGAAATTTATGAATTTGTCAGAAAAGCGGAAGAATTAGAAGGAATGCGAAAACGAAAGGAATGGACAAACAAACGACAAAATGTACAAAAATGGAGGAACGAAATGAATGGAATTAAGCGCCCAATTGAGAAAAGAATGGGAAAGAATTGAATTGAATCGGTTGGCATAAGCTAAGAAAGAAAAAATGAACGACGGAAAAAAAGGAAGCAAATAAATGATCATTTAGTGATCAGTTTGGATGTTCGTTTATTTGCCGAGTCCACTCGACTTTCATTGGACAGCGCCTAAAGAGAGGAGAAAAGCAAAATGAAAAACAAAATGTTAATTTTTATTTGGGCGATGTACCTTTTCTTGGATTCGGGACAGCTGCCTGTTTTGGTTGGACACTTCGGTGGACATATCTGACAATTGGGGGTGGCAATCAAAATGACCCATTTTTAGAGGGCATTCAAACCAATGGCCATGTTTCGCAGATTGCCCACCATTGTGGACACTTGCTGCACATTCTCATCCATCTCATCCTCTCTCGCGTCGTCCGTAATTCTGGAAAATAATTTTCATAATGCATTTTCGGGGCTCTTTGTCCCATCGGCGGGGAGCCAAGAAAGGGAGGAGGAAAATTGCAAAATTAAAATGGAATTTTTAAATTTTGGTTGTCCGCCATCGCCGGCGCCGTACCTGGTGATGTAACCGCCCTGGGGCCCCATGCCGGCGTCGCCCACGGTGATCCTCGGCTGGTCACTGATCACTCCACCGTCGTCGTCCTTCTTCCACGTCTTCGCGTACTCCGAGTTCTTCTCGAAGTCGTTGCCCCTGCAGCGATGTTTAAAATGAAAATGTGAAAGTGTCGCCTTTGCGATCAATCGATCACTTCAGACACGGCAACACACAAAGGCCGCAGCATTTCTCCATGCCCTTCAAATGTTCTTCCGCCTCTTTCATGTCCGTGTTTATTAGGTCCAAGTTTTGCTCCACGCGTTCCAATTGCTCTGAAAAATGAATGAATGACTCATACTCAAATGGCTCAAATTGTGCTCCGATCAGTCCCCACCAATCTCCACCCCCACCCGCCTCACGACAAGTCATGATCACTCCAAGGAGGACCACCAGAGACTGATCACTCAGAGGGTGACCACCAGAGAATGATCACCAGAGACTGATCACTCCGAGGGGGACCACCAGAGACTGATCACTCAGAGGGTGACCACCAGAGAATGATCACCAGAGACTGATCACTCCGAGGGGGACCACCAGAGACTGATCACTC
>JAKKIK010002083.1:0-12733 GCA_024500135.1 Heterodera carotae
TGGCTTGTGGGCATTCAAATGGCACCAAATAATCAGAGGCCAAACAGCGCATTTAAAAGCAAATTAAAGGACAATTTGCGCAAGAAAATGGACGTGAAAATTAAGGAAGACTTTGAGAAGGGATGTTTTCACAATGTTCAACTAAAGTCACAATTCGTCGAGAGGGAAAACCTCATAAAAACATTTTCTTTATATCGGTTAGGCCCATTGATTCACACCTTTAAAAGAAATGAGTGGCCAACAAGTAAAGTTAACGACAAATGAAATTGTTTTTTTTTCTGTATTTTTTTGAATTTTCACATATTTTACACCATTTTGCATGCATTCATTCATTCGTTTTTTACAATGCGATAAAAATTACTGAATGAATACTACATACAGTATAATATTGTTATTATGTACATGGTGTAAACTAGGGTTGAGCCCCGACCCTTCGGGGGCCGAATGTCGGGGGTCGAGGGCGAAAACACCGACCAAATTTGTCGGGGGTGGCTGCTGGAGAATTTAAAAAAATGTCGGGGGAGGAGGCTCCTGTCGGGGGTGAAATTTTCATAAAAAGTCGAAAAAAAGTAAGAGAAATATTTCAAAAGGGTGCTAGTGCGTAAAAGTTAAATTACGCCACCATGCGCGTCTAAACCAGTTTTGAACCGGTTGAAAGTCGTAAAAAATGGCTTAGAAATGAGCAAAAACCAGCCCAAAACCAAATTTGTTATCAATCAACAGCTCTCGACGAGAAAAGTCAATCTTGACCAGTTTCAACTCTATTTTTCCGCTGCTTTGATCATTGGTACTAAGTGTCCATTTTTAGTTGGCCAATGTTCAGATGGCTTCGGTTCAAGTTGAAATTGGTCAATATCGACTTGTCTCGTTGCGAGCTGTCGATTGATATCAATTTTGTCAGGGAATGTTTTGGGCTGGTTTATGCTCATTTCTAACCCAATTTTTACGACTTTAAACCGGTTCAAAATCGGTTTATAATGGTTTCCGTTTTAAAAATTCTTTCTGATTCGGCTTTACAGGCCTATAGGAGTTGACTGATATATATTTTATCCTATTTTGGCTATGGGCCATATAATACTTGACCAAATTGTAAAATGGTAATATGGCGGAATTTAACTAACGCGCTGGCGCATTTAACTAACGCGTCAGCACGTTTCAAAAGCACAGTAAGTCTTAGAAAGTCATTTAAAGGCACCCTAACCCCATTTGAAGTCCAACCTAAAGCTTTCATAAAATAGTGTCGGGGGTCGGGGCTCAACCCTAGTGTAAACCCAACTCACCAAAACCCAACTCACCAATATCCAACTCACCAACTGACCAACTCACCAACGACCCAACTCGCCAACAACCAAAAAATTGCTTCCGGAAAAGTCCGGAATTTTTCGAAAAAAGTCCGGAATCCGAAATCCGGAATTTCGAACCCCAAAATTCCGGAATTCCGGAATCCGGAATTCGGCACCATCCCTGGTCGGAATGTGTCGCGGTCTATCGCGAACGGATCGAATTCCACTGCCGCTTTCCGGACATGGACAAACCGTGTCTAGGCGAACATTCAGGTGGGAATTTGGTTCTCAAGGACCACTGATCACTTTTGATCAGCAAAATCGATCCATTGATCCACCTCAGTGATTCATTTATGGACTTTCACACGCCTTATTGGCCACTGACTGTTGTGCCTCTAAACGCTTGTGCACCGTCGATGACATTGAGGCGTTGTGCTGTCGTACGATGAACTGCTTGGCCCTTTGCTAAGGCCAAACATTTTTGGCACAAATTCAAATCGCTTCCGTTTCGCGGACATTCTCCTCAGAAGCCATCCAAATGCGAAGGACAGAAGAAACAGAAGAAGAAGGGTGAACAAAATGGACGTGGAAGAAGGAGAACAGGATGATGATCAATGATAATGGATGGGGATTAAGAAAAACGACAAATAAAGGGAGGGGGGGGGGGGGGATTAGCCTTGGTTGGCCGAAATGCATCCAATCCCTACTGATCGCAGTGGAATTCGGGGATCAGCTTTTGATCGAACCAAATTATGTTCCAATAGTTGCTGATCATTCCAATCCTATCAATGCATTCGTTAATCTTAAATTTCATTTCCATCTCAATTTTCGTATATTTGAAGATTATTATGAAGTTTTATTGAATTGCATTCCAATTCATAATGTTCGCCAACGAATGTTGCGAGAGGGGAGGCGCGTAAATGCTTTTAATCGTTAATATTTTTATTAAGATGGATATGCATATTATTATTACCCCCATAATTATTATTATGTAAAAAGAAAAGACATTTTTAAAATAGATTTATTGTTTTTTAATACATATCTTTTTAGTAATTTTGTTAAATAGAAAAGCTGAGATAAACTCAATTTTGATGATATTCAATTCGTTGTTATTTTGTGCATTTCTTTTGGCTTTCTTTGAACATCAAAAGATTGGCACTTTTGCAAAAGAAATGGTAATGACACAAAAAAATTATTCGACTTAAATTATTAAATTTTCAGAATTTCAAATTTCCATCCTTCGCCTTCGGTGACGCTTCGTTTTTCGAGTACATTAAAAGTCGCGCACATTTTGACGCTTTTTTTGGTTTGCCCGCCAATGAGACAATTAAATCGCTTTTCAAAAATCATTGCCAAGGCACTGATTATTATTCGATGGCAAAATTTAAAGAACATTTAGTCTCTAAATTTCGAACACAACTCGCTGTTTTACACTTAATGCACAAGCATTGGCATTGTGCCAAAATTGGGGCTAGGATTGGCAAAAATGGACAGGAATTGTGCCCAAAATTTCGCGAACATTTGGACATTGTTTATGAATATATTCTGAGACAATACGTTATTGGTGCTGTAATTCGTTTAAAAGATTCCCCCGAGCCTTCGCTTGTCGAACAATTGGCGCCAATTGTCATTAAGCCAAAGTATGAGGCAAATGGCCATCTCCAATCAGTGGCTGAAGTGATCGAAAGCCTCAACAATTTCTCAATGTTATTTTTTGGAGAAGAACAAAAAATTGATGCTTTTGCTCATTTTTCGGAACTCTATTTTCGAGAATTGAATTGTCCAAATTTGCTGAACGAAAAGCAAATAAAATTTACCCAAAGTTTATGCCAATTGCTCAAAATGGATTCAGAGAATGCGGAATTGAAAAGCATGTCCAGAGAAGTGATTAAAGAGTTGAAAAATGATCCATTCTATGACAACAATTTTGACACGGAACTCGCTTCAAAGCTTAACCAATTCCAAGCAAATTTCAAACGCCGATTTGAATCAAATAAAACAAATGTTGGACATGGAACGCAACAGCAACACATTGTGGAGGAGAAGCAAATGGAGAAGAATCAGCAGATTGGTGTGTAGTGAACATATATTAAATAATATGTACTTAAAAATGTAAATTAATTATTTATTTTAGAGAATTTGATGAGAGAAGATTTCGACAAAAAATTGGACGAGATCGATGCAACAGTGAAGGAAAAGCTAGAAATGGAGAAAAAAGATAACAACAAAAAAAGGGAAGACATTGCGGCATTTGAAGACAAATTTGGAATTTATTTAAACTCGCCATTCATTAGATTAGATTAGTGTTGCATCCGGAGCCTGCTGCGTGAAACAGCGATATTTGAGATATTGGGGCAAAAATGTTAAGGAGGGAAGAGAGAGAGAGAGGGGGGGGGGCGACCAAATGTCGGGATTAGGGAAATTTTTAAAAATTCAAATTTCTCGTTTAATGCATAAATTGTTGCAAAAAGTAAAAACAAAATTTTTTTTCCTTATGTTGTTTTGTTTACATTCAAATTTATTTAGCCAATGATTAAATAAAAATGAGTGATTTCAAAAGTTTTGTAAAAAGTAAAATAAACCATTAAGGCAGAAATTCTCAGTTAAAAGTCAGAAAAATAATTCTAGTAAATGAATTGGTTTGTATAGGTAAGTCTAATTAAAATCAAAAATTTCAAATCTACACATTTATAAGGGTAAAAAATTCTAATTATTTTTGGTTGCCATTGGTAACCAAATAATTGTGAAAGAGCAAAATAATAAAAATCGGCGAGTTATGCTTATCATCTAATAAAAACAATACAACAAATAAACTCTATACTTTTTCTTAATTTTTTTATATATTGTATAAAGCATAATAAGTGTTTTATTCGGTCTTTCATTAAATGAGGCTCAAATATTTAAGCACTGTCGTCAACGCGACGGTAAGAAAATATTATTAAAAGGTTCAAAAAATTTGTTTTTATTGGTTTAGGATGAGCTTTCCTGCGCTGGCGCTTTGTGTTATTCGCCAAATGGTCGAAAGTTGGCTGTTGGGACGGCTGATCGCCACATTTTGTTGTTTGACGACAAATTTCGTCGGCGCGACAAATTTGGCACAAAACCGGTGGAAGCGAAGGTTTTTGAGCTAATTACATAAATAAATCCAAGGCAAACAAAGTGTATTTTGTTTAAGTTTGGCAAGGCTAGTTATTTGATCAAATGCGCCGTTTTCTCGCCCGATTCGACCAAATTGGCGGTCGGCCAAACTGATCACATTGTTTTTGTCTATCGTCTTGGAGACAATTGGCAAATTTAATGCGAGAAATTTAAATAAACAAATTCGCATTATTTAGGAACGAAAAAAAGGTGATTTGCAACAAATATTCACAATCCGGTGCCGTGATGGCCCAATGTTGGCCAACTGAGAACAAACTGATAATTGGGTAAATATTAAGTTTTAAAATATTTCCATAATTAAAAATAAATCATTTAAAAAAGTTTATTGGACGGAAAAGTTCGCTGTGCCTCGGCCTCCTCCAACAAATGTTCAACGCTTTATCGAGCCGAAACTGATGTCACTGTGTTGGCACAACAGTAATCAATTATTTTATATTTTTTAAATACTTTTAATTATGATAAATGTTTTTCAATTAGTCCCAACCGAAAAAGCGTTCTGTCGGGCCATTCGGACGGCTCCATCTTTTTGTACTCCTTTGAAACGCGTTCCCATGCCAGGGTTAATTAATTTTGTCTTTTCTTTGCGATCGTTCTATAAACATTCAATTCAGGTTTGTGTGCACTCATGTGCCCCCCAGGCACTTTTGCTGTCCGCCGTTGGCATTTTGGCCGCGGGCACTGATCGAAGAATTGTTTCTTACTCCGAACATGGGCGCCAATTACAACAGTTTGATTACAGGTTGTGAAGGTTTAAAAAAATATAAAAAATAATAATTTTGTTTAAATAAATTTTAAGCCGTGTGGACGGGGAAAAGGAATTCACTGCGGCCGCTTTGGACGGATTAGGACACAATGCCGTTTTCGGCAGCTTCAATCGGATCCGTTTGATGTCATGGAATCAGCGCAGAGGTGCTTGGGACGAGGCCAATTCTTTAATCGTAAAAATTTTAGCAAAAACAAAAAAAAAACGTTTTAATTTTTAAATTGAGATCCATAATTTGTATTCGGTGTGTTCGTTGGCATGGAAAGGTGACGGATCAACACTTATTTGTGCCAACATTTTGGGAGCAGTGATTGCCATTGATTGTGCGATGAGAGTTCGTCACAAAATGAAAATAATTAAATTTAATTGTTCAAAAGGAATATTTAAATTAAGAAAACAATTTTACGAAATCGATTTGAAGTCACTTTTGTTTCGCCATCGCAAGCCATAATCAAAGACCTGAAAATATTGGAAAGGGAAGTGCCAAAAAGTGGCGACGACAAACAAAATGGGGAGGCAGAAGCGCAAGAAGCGGCGGAAGACACACAGCAGCAGCGAGTGAACAAAATTAACAATATGAAACACTTCCAAAATTTAATAATCATTTTCAATTAAATATTATTATATTTTTATACATTTAAAATTGCATTTGTTTATGCTTTCTTATTAGAGTTGCTTGTTGCGATCTGCCAAAGGCCACGAACTCGGCGACATTCGCGTGATGGGTGCGTAATTAAATGATTAACACAATAATAATTGGGACAGTTCCATATGTTCATTTACAGGTTGGTCGTAGTCGGTTAACTTAATCGAAACCAAAACTTATGTTCAATTAAGAACCACACAAAAATGGGCCTAAATGAAAGCCTAAGCCCAAACCCGACTTGTTTTTCGATTTGAAGGCATTGGACACCCCTAATTCGTTGGAAACTATCTTTGTTATCAAATAAATTATTAGGGTTTGATGAAACAAAAAAATAAAGGTAGAAACACCTGCTTAACCAATAGCCGTGACATGCGGTATAAAAATGATTAGTCAACCCTGACATTTATCTGTACATGCCAATGCATATTTCAAGGTCGGGATCAGCGTTACGCCGTTGCCTATACGTCGAGCACATTGATTTTGGCCGATATGCTCACTGGACTGAGCTCCGAAATCCAATGGCAATCGGGCAGAAACGAAAAATTCTTTTTGGACAATGAAAATGTTGTGAGTAGAGAAAAAGCATATTGAAATTTGCTGGCGCTTAACATTTAAGGCTTACATTGTGAATGCGGGAGAGATCAGTTTTGTTGAGTATGGGCGAAACGAATTGGTCGGATGGATTCGGACGGAACGGGCAAATCCGCATTTGATCAGTGTTCGACTGTATCGCAACAAAAACAAAAGATTTAAGGTCCATTAATTTTTTAAAAATCACTAAATTTTTAAAAATATTTTAAGGACCCTGATAATAATGAGGAGGATCAGCAACCGCGCAAAACCTGGCCAAATGTTAGCAGAGACGACGAAATCAGTCGGGTGGCCTATCTTTTGGATGCCAAAACAATCGCTGTGGTCAACCTCGTGAATAGTGTACAGCTTGCTCAACTCGGACATGGTAAACAACAGAAAAAGTTAGGAAAATGTCAAAAAAATTAGGATTAATTTAAAAAGTTAGATAATGAAAATTAATGGAAGGCTCTCCAATTGATTGGCTGGAGTTAAATGAACGTGCCAACAAATTGCTGTTTCGTGATATGCGTGCCGCTCTCCATCTGTACGCGTTGGAGACGGGCACCACCACACATTTGGTCGGGCATTGCTCATATGTCCAATGGGTAAAATAGAATTATAAAATATTATAATTAAAATATTATAATGTTTTATGTTTTCACTCATCGAAGGTCCCCCGTAGCGACGTTGTGGTGGCGCAATCAAATGAACAAGTTTGTGTTTGGTATGGCGGACAAATTTTTTTAAATTATTTTGATAAAAGAATATGTATATTTTGATAATAATAATATTTTAAAATAAATTGCATGCATTTTGTTGTTAAAGGTATAACACGGACGAACACATCGGTTCGTCGGCAGAGCGTGTCGCGCATTTTGCAGTGCAAGGCGATGTTGAGCTGGTCAGTATCCGTTACTATCTTTCTACATATGTACATACAATATGTATAGCTTGGGCTAATTCATTGCCAAAACAGGTGGCACGCGATGCCGTCCACACTGAAGTGATTGTGTTGGAGAACGGTGTCCAACGCGTCGCTTATGAATTGGACTCTGCGCTGATCGAATTCGGCACCGCACTGGACGAGTTGGACTTGGGCAGGGCGGTCGCATTCCTTGAACAGAGCGAAAGACAAGGCGAAGAAAACTAATAGCCTAATTAAATGCTTTCCTCACCAAAAAAGGCGAAAGTCCCCGAAGAATTTGTCGGGGGTGACTGAAGAATTCTAAAAAATGTCGGGGGTGGGGTGATCGTGTCAGGGGTGATAAAAAGTCGAAAAAATAAGTTGAAGACACTCCCAACACATGAAGTGGTGTAACCTATACATTCGCAAAACAGTGTCGGCGAGGAACTCGACTAATAATCCTTTATAATTTCATTTAATATGGCAACTTTTTAGGGATGGACGTCCAGACAATGTGGCGCCGTCTGGCACAAGTGGCGCTGCAGCACGGACAGCTGATGGTGGCCCAGCGTTGTTATGCCAGTTTGAATGACATTGTACGGGTCCTATTCCTGCAGCGGACCCAAATGCGAGCAGAACGCCAATTTGGAGGACCGATGGAGCCGGAGGCATTGGCCACACATTTTGAAGTCATTTCCAACAAAAAAAGAAAATAATCAATCGGATTTTTTATTCTTTTTAAATCGGGGCAAAATTACAAAAAAATTGAAAATAAAAAATTTAAGGTTCGTGCTCGTCTTGCAATGATGTCCAAGCAATTCAAAATAGCAGAACGAATTTATTTGGAAAATAATTCTACCGCAGAAGCGATCGCCATGTGGAAACAAATGGGAAATTGGGAACAGGTCCAAAGAATAATTAGTACAGTAAATGCCAAACAAAACTGCTAATTGCTCATGCCTTTTGAGTCAAAAAGCCTTGACTTAAAAACACCTGCTTTTGTGTTCAAATTAAGGCATTAGATTTGGCAAAAGCTGTGAATTGGGCCGAGTTGGACCAACTTCAGGCCCAATATGAGCGTTGGCTTGAGGAAACAGGACAAATGGAAAAAGTGGCGGAATTAAAGGCATTTCAAATTAATTTCAACAAAATTATCAAAAATATTAAAATTAGGCTCGCGAAGGTCTGTTGTCCGAGGCATTGGAGCTGTACATGAGCGCGAATCTGCCGGGACAAGCGGCTCAATTGCTGTTGGATAACAAGCAACTGCTGCAGAAGGAAACGGCACGGGTTGAAAACATTTTTAAAAGCGTCATTTGTTTATTTGATAATTTGCATTAATTTGTAAGCTTAATTCATCCAATGAGGGAGACGACGAACCAATTGTGGAACGCATTTATACAAAGTTGGCCCAACATGAACAGCTTGACAAGGCGAGGGGGACAAAATGCTGTATTCATTAAATAATTTATTAAATAATTGGATTAAGGCTGGCCAACTGTTTGAAGCGGTTGGCCAATTGGAGCGGGCGTTGGATTGCCTTCAGAGGCATGTCAAATTTGTCAAATCAAAACAAAAAAAACATTTTCAGAGGCCATTCCTACGCAAAAGCAATACAAATTGCTCGTGTCGAATTCCCAGAACGGGTGCTACCATTGGAATTGGAGTGGGCCGACTGGTTGTTTGACCAGGACAATTACAGCCAAGCGGTGCCACATTTTCTTGGCAAGAAAATTTAAAATTTAATAAATAAACCCCGATTTTAACCATAATTTTGACCATACACAACTTTTTGGAATACATATATCTTTCTTTATCCAACCAATCTCTATTAAGATAACATATTCTTTTAAGAGGCTGGAAATTTGTTGCGTGCCGTCGATTCGGCAATTCGCTCGCGGGAATGGGAAAAGGCTTTAGAAGTAAAACTGTACCAAGGGAATGTGATAATTTACAAACATAATTCTTGCTAAGATTTTACAAGTTTTGGAGCCATCCGAAGAAACAAAGCCTTTCTATGGACGCATTGCACAACATTTTGAATTGGAGCGCGAATTGGACAAAGTGTGTGCTGCCATTTGGCATAAATCTTTTACAATTCTTAAATTATCTAAAAGTTTAAATATTATTTTAACAAAAATGTATTTTTTGGCTGAACGACTTTACGTTGATGGCGGCAGCTTGGCTGATGCCGTTGAGATGTACAACAAAGCCGGTCGTTGGGTGGACGCCTATAAGTTGGAAAAATATGGATTTTTAAAATTTAATTGGCAATTTAAAGATTGGCAACGGACTTATTGGGTCCTTCAGAAAGTCATCAGCTTTATTTGGGAAAAGCATTGGAGCTTGAGGAGGCCAAAAAGTTTCAAGAGGCTGAGCAGGTGTAAAAAAATCCATTCTAAATTTTATTGTTAGCATTCATAAAATCAAAGCTTTACGTTGCTCTTGGAGAGCCGAACGCAGCAATTTCAATGTATAAAAGTGCCGATCGTGTCGATGATATGATGCGTTTGATGGGGTAACAAATATTAATTTAAATAAAATAGTATTTATAAAGCATTAATGAATTTCATTTTAGTCGTTTCCATGCCGATGAAATTCATCAGGCACATCGAAAGTTGGCCGATGAGTTGGAGGCCAAAGGCGACTTTCGTGCGGCTGAAGAGCAATTTTTGCTTTCGGGCAATCTTATTTGATTATTAACCATTTTTATTAAATTTGAATTTTTGTTAGGCGATTGTAGCGCGGCCGTTGAAATGTACGAACGGGCGGGACAATGGGCAGATGCGCATCGAATTGCGCTAAGTGAAGGCGGCAATGATCATGGCCACAAAAAGGCACGGCACATTTGATCATTTTTGATGCCGGATTTTGACATTCGAATATTTGAAGTTTTAGGTGGCTTATCAGTGGGCAAAAAGTTTGGGCGGAGATGCAGCTGTGAAATTGCTGAATAAGCACCAATTGCTGGAAGAAGCTATTAATTTGGCGGTTGTTAAAAAGTAATAATATTTTGATTAATTTTTTGAAATTTAAAACTAATTCTTCAAAGTGATTTTGTATTTGCCTTTGATTTGTGTCGCCTGGGAGCTTCACATCGGCTTCAAAATGTGCAGCATAAATTTGCGGAAAAACTCGAAGATGACGGAGAGTTTGAACAAGCCGAAGAAATGTATTTAAAGGTAATTCTTAATAAAATATTCAAAAAGAAAAACTGTTTAAAAAGGCGGGAAAAGCGCGTGAAGCGGTGCTTATGTACGTTCATCACGGCCATTGGGAGGCGGCTGAACGCGTTGCACAAGCGCATTCGACGGAACAATTGCCCGAACTTTTTGTTCGACGTGCCAAAGCTGCAATGGAAGAACGCGATTATTCAAAGTATAAAACGAACAAACAAAAAGGGAAAAGAAGAAGCATTGCAATTTGAAGGGATATTGAATAAATAAAATTAAAAAAAAATACAATTTCAGAGCCGAATCGTTTCTGTTGCGTGCCAACCGTGCCGACATCATTTTGGCATTTTATCGAGAGTCGGCAATGTGGCCAGACGCTTTGCGTATCGCCAGGGACTTTTTGCCGGATGAGCTTCAACAATGTCAAGTAAATTTAACAATTAGCTTTGTAATTTAAAATTTTTTTTACATAAAGACGGACTATGAAGAATATCAATTGAAGTCGGGGGCCAAAGGCGTTCAGTCAATTGTGGCACAGGCCAAGGAATGGGAGAGGCAAAATGAGCATCGACGGGCGGTGGACTGCTGGCTGAGAGTGGACGGGGCCACCAGCGACACGCAAATGGTCGCGCAGGCCCTGGCCAAGGTTAGAAAATTGAAATTTCATTTAAAGACCGTTCAAGGAAAATAATCCTTTGGTTTAAGGCGGCGGAATTAACAATCAAATTCTTGGCTGACACTGATGACAGTGAGGACATTTTGGCCAAAATTGCACAACGCCAAATGGAATTGGGCCAATTTTTGTCGGCCGGTGAAACATTTCTGTTGGCCAATAAGCCATCAGAATCCGTTAAAGTAATAAATTAGTGGTCCATGATGAAATTGTACACACAATTCGTCTTGTTTAGGCATTGTTGGAAGCGAATGAATGGGGAAAAGCAAAAAGAGTAAATTTTGGAGACTTTTTAATTTTCTTCCTTAAATAATTATTAAAAACATTTACTTGAGGTGGCTGAGGAATTGATGCCCGAATTGGAGGCGGTAGTTGAAGAGCGTTATCGTCACTTTTTGCGCTCTCATGGCCGAATTGGGGAGTTGGCCGATGTGGACGCGGTCAGTGCCATCGATTTGCTGGTGGAAACGGCACAATGGGAGAAGGCACTGCAAACGGCGAAACAACAAAATGTAAAAAAATCGATATCAATTTTAAAAATTTAAACAAAAATTTTTCCCATTTCATAATTTCTTTTTCTTTTAAATTCCATGCAAATTCCAATTTTGAATTAATTATCGTTTTTAATGCCTTTTTTTAATTTAGCATCGGCCATTGCTTGACAAATATTTGTACATTTACACAGCAGATTTATTGGCTAATGGAACACATTGTCGTGAAGCTTTGGATGCATTGCAAAAATATGGCACTTCAACAAATAAACAAATAATGGAAATTTGCATTCAAATTTTGGAAAAGGCAAGCATAAATCTATTAATTTTGGTACTATTGTAGTGCCTTTCTTAAATCCGCCAAGCAAAATAAGATTGTTTTTTTATTTTGGTTATTTATTTAGAAAATGGAATATATTTTGAATTGATAATTATGCAAATCTATGCTTACCTAATATATCCAAGCAAAGCTAGATTAAGAAATGATCAAGCAAACAATAGTTGATTAGCGGACGTAAAAAGTTACACTCAAAGAACGTACAATAATTGCCATTTTTATATTTCATTTTTGGCCCTAACTTTTTTGTGAAAGTAAAACATCTAACTTCCAATAAAATTAAATTTATATGAGTTGTTGGCCTTGAAAAAATGTACCCCAAAAACGGGCATAAATGGCAGATTTGAGAAACGCGGGTACTTGTAGTTTTTGCTGCCCCTCCCCTCAAAAATTTTTCAAAATTTGTAATTAGGGGTTTTCAAGGTCGCTGATCATGAATATGATATTGGTTTTGACATAAGATATCATCTCATCATACATTTAACAAAATATCTATGATTTTCGAAAATACTAAAAAATTTGAAAGTTCAATTAACTCATGAAATGAGTCAAGTCAGACTGGTGACATAAAGGCAACGATAATGCGCAAAATCTCTATCAAATTCATCTACATTTCGTCGGAAGATTAATTTATGTGGGTGCTAGGTCGTTTCGTAAATTCCGCCACTATGGGCGTTTCGTAAATCCGCCACTTTTTGCAAGTTTTTGGGCTATAATGGACTATAACTTTT
>JAKKIK010002084.1:0-12726 GCA_024500135.1 Heterodera carotae
AAACCCTCTCATAGGCATGGGCTTTGGCCCCGCCCCCTCCGCAATTTTTTCCACCTACCATGAAAAACTAAATCCTACCAAAAAAAAAAAAAGATAGGTGCCTAATGTAGTAAAATTCCAAACTTCGTTAGTCCAATTTTGGTAGTAATACTAACTTTAAACTTGAAGATTTAGTCGAAAAAATGGAACTATGGTTATTTCAAGCTAAAGCTTTAGATTTTACCAAGACAAATAAGTTCTAATCAAAAGAAAGGGCAAATTTTGTGCAATTTTTGTCGAGATTAATGGAAACGAAGGATTAAAAATTTTTTCGATTGACTTAGACCTTTTTTCTAACGGGAAGTTCGGTTTCGAACTATAGACCCTGCACGAAGACTTCCCCACAATTCCATCATACACTAACTCATTGATTTATAAACAGGAAATTTTTTTAGGGTTAGGGTATCGAGATGTCAGAGTTTTTGTCCCAACTCGAGTCGATGCCCGATTTAATTTTATTAAATTTTTTGTCCATGCCGAATTGTCACTGCCGAATTGTCGCTGCCGAATTGTCACTGCCGAATTGTCGCTGCCGAATTGTCCA
Organism: Heterodera carotae; assembly: GCA_024500135.1. NCBI lineage: Eukaryota > Metazoa > Nematoda > Chromadorea > Rhabditida > Heteroderidae > Heterodera > Heterodera carotae. The sequence goes on from JAKKIK010002084.1 coordinate 584, forward strand.
CTGCCCAATTGTCGTGCCACGATTGACCCTGTCTATGGGAATGGAAAATATCCAAATACCTTAGTGGAAAGGGCCCTCACAAATTAGTCGAACCTGCCCATTGCGCATGTTTTAACTATTATTTCAAAAAGCCAACGCCATCTCAAAAGTGAACGAGTTCTGGGAGTACTGGCGCTGTACAAGAAAGCCAGGAGAAGTGCGGGCGGTATTCCGATTGAAGTTGGGGAGGAGATTAACAGGACAACAATCTACAAGCTTTAGTTGCCGTTTTTTGTAATCGTGATAAGCTCTAAAATTTGTCTGGAAACAGAATTTTAAATTTTACTGGGTACTGTCGAAATCACTCACTGGCGAGTTCACACACTGGTGAAATCAAATTCAGACAACTAAAAAACATAAAATAGTTCACTGGCGAAATCACCCACTGGCGAGATACCACTGGCGAAATCAACCACTGGCGAAATTACATAGCACCAATCCAACCCATGACCGAAGAGATTGTTTTTATTGTAGAAGAATTTACAAGTGCGGTGTGATATCAGGGACCTATCCAGGATTTGGGTCTGGGTGGCAGGCTCGTAGCCAGCGGATGGGGAGAGGGGGAATTTCATCCCTCCTCGAAATAAAAAATTAAAATTTTATTCTCAAGTCGAAGGAAAATTTATCAACGATTTTATTTTTTTTCCACATTTTACAAATTCATACATAAAAGTGTCAAATGTATGTACGAAAGAAAAAACATCTCTTTATGGGTCCCTCTCCATCCTATGTCAAGAATGTGTAATTTGCGGAATCAGTGTGCGTGAACGGGTCAGGGATGGTCTGGATTCCAGGAACCCGGGACGCCTCAGGCAAATTGGAATATTCGGTGGTTTTTTCCTCTGACAAAGATAGTACGTGACAGAGAAATTGTTCAGCCGCCTCATCAAATAAAATGGATGGTCGTGGCATTACCAAGGCACTCCTATTTGCCTGAGGTGTCACGGATTCCTGAAATCCGGACTCATCCCCGGGATGAGTGTATTAACAAGCACCAAATTAAAGCCGCCGCAAATTTACACGCAAACAACTCATCATTTACACATAAAAAAACATTTGTTGTTGGGGCGGGGGGTTATGGAATAAAAGAGAAAAAAAAACAACAACAATGATGATGACGAAAAGAAGAAACCCTGGATAAAAATTATGAGAAAAAAAAACAAAGAAAAAATTATGTGTTTTAAAAAAATTAGAGGAAATTCATTTAGTTATGGGCGGGGCGTGTCGGGGTTGAAAAATTAGGTAAGCGCTTGCACATTTTTTGATCCATCAATGATTTGAAAAAGGCGGCAGTTTTCCTAATCAAAACATCCTATACTGATGAGCGTACACACAGAGCACACGCACGGAATCTCAAACACGTTGAAGAGACCAGGTCTGAAAAAAACCAATTAAAAATGCATACCGGAGGGATGTTCGGATTACAGATCTTTTTTTTATAATTTCCGGACTCAACCATATTTCTAAAGTAGAACGAACCCCAAGATGGAACCACATTTCTAAAGTAGAACGAACCCCGGGTGGGGTTCTATTGTATTAGCGGAAAGCACATGTTCACAGCGAATCGTTTACAAACCGCCCGGCTACTGATGTCTAATTTCGAATCGAGCAAAATGTGACCAAGCGTAGAGCCGAATAAAAAAATACCGAAACTCGAATTAGATATTTTATTTAGTTACAATATTTTTTTTTTTTGACCACAGTTTTTGCGACGATGATCTTACACAATCGCTCGGCCTTAAGCTTGTGCTAAATCAGAAATGAAATGCTTGAATGATTTGGTCGGAACTAATTGGTTTGTGCTAGATTTTCAACAATTGGATATTTTGTTGAAAACCTTTGAATGTTCAGGCATTTTTGGGCTTATTCGACTTTCGGTATTACTCAAATTAAAAATGAAGCCCCAAACAAAATGTTTTTTTTAATGCAAAGGAGTGAATTTTAGAGAAAATAAAAAAACCACAATCAAATTTACCTCTTGAAGTAAGAAGAAAATCCATCACAACGGCCCGCACATTTGTCCAATTTTGCGCAATTTGCCGCCACTTCGCGCGGCCGCACTGCTACCGCCGCTGCTGCTATTGCTGCCGTCCACCATGGATGTTGTTGTTGATGTCATCGTGCCACCGCCGCCGCCTCTTCGTTGTTGCCGTTGTTGATTTCTCCGATCCGTAGTAGACAATGTGCCATCATCGCGTTCCGTGTTCAAATATGCGTCCTTTAATGTTATGCACTTTATTTATTGTATTGTAATGTTAAAAAATGAAATTGCTGTTATTGTGTAATATAATCCTAAGCCCTTGAGAAGGCTTAGGCTAACATAAGATTATAACCAGACCCTAGGGTCGCAATACCCAAAATCATCAACCCAAAAAAAATGTGGCGCCATATTTGAAAAAAATAGGGACATTTATTTATTTTTCTTGGCAAATTCAAAATTCAATTCAGGTTAGTGATGAATTTTTCGTGTTTTTTGATACCAAATTTGCAAAAATTTAGTTGACAAAAAATGCCCAATTATTATTTACGTTTGTTGACAGCCGGGACAGTGGCAAATGTTCGGGAATGTCGCGCATCATCGAAGTGCCACCATTGTTGGCGCCGCCGGACAACAATGGCGAACAGCGCAGGAATGGTGATGAGGAGGAATGGTAGTGGTGAATGCCGACGCTGTGCTGCGGTGAATTTGCGTTGCTTCTGGTGCCGCCGCCACCACCAGCCAAATTCAATGCCAAACTTCTGCTCGACCTATTTTTGGTGGATTAAGCATAAAGTGAAAAGTCAGTCCCATACAGAAAAACCAAAAATTCTTAGCATAAACCCGCCGGAAATGTTAAAATAATGCCAGTTTAAGGCTTAAGCATGGGGCTTGTTGTAAAGAAACTGTTCGATTGGCAAAATTTGGTCGGGATAATCGCATGGATTAAAGAAAGTTATGACTGACGGTTTAAGGCATTCGGAGAGGGGAAAACTATTTTTGAGGAAGAAATGGCACGGACGAGGATACCTCCTCGGGGTTCAATTTTTAAATTCCGAATAATATGGAATTTCCAACAAAAACCAAACAAAAATGAAACCTGAACCCACACACCTGTTCAACCTCAGATGGCTCTTCTCCAAGTCACCCTCCGTGCATTGGGAGCCCAATAGAGATAGTTCACCGGCGAGCACTGCCGCGCACACCAAGCGCGCAAAGCGTTCCGCATTTTGGCCAGGCCTCAGTCCGGCACGACGACAGTCCAACATCTGCTGATTGAAGACAAATTTTTAATTTAAATGTTATGGTGAAAATGGGACCAATTGATTTAAACAAAAAATCAATTTAATTGAAAAAAAAATTAAGGGGATCAGTCAACTTCGGGATTGAATCGCTGTTTATAATCTTTGAATTTAGCTCTTCTCAATGAATGGATTCATGCTCCTCATTTCCCCTTCAAATAAATAAATAAAATGTATACACACGGCGGAATCGAACCGGAGCCTATCCTTGGCTGTATGCGCACAATTTTAACCAACGGAACCAGACAACACATAAATCACTCCGATTTAAAAATATGAAAATCCAAAAAAAAAATCAACATTTTTTTTCCATTCAGTAACGTTTACTCTCATCGACCGGCAATGAAAGAGAAAAATGGCGAGGGTCAGGGTCAGAAAGCGGAACAATGATGACCAGAAATAGGAATTTTTGAAAAACAAGGAAAAGACGCAAAAATCCCCGTTTTACCGGGGCCCCTGCTCCCGGTTATTCTTTGAAAAACCAGGAAACACGCGAACAGGTAAATCCCCGAACCCGGCCCCGGTAACCGCCGACTTCTCTTGGTACGATTTATAAGCGCTGTGCCTTAAAATGAAGTACAAAACGAACCTGCAGGCACGCGCCCTGCGGCGTTAGCATTGTTCCACCGCCGACAGTGCCGACCTCCAGGCAGTTCATTGTGCATGTGATGTGCAATGCGCCCCCATCCTCCGGGCGTCGCTGCAGCTGTGTGAGGCACATACTGCTGCTGACCACTTGCGCAGCATCCTTAAAATATTTTGAAAATATTTTCATAATTGATAACCGAAAAAAGTATAGCGCAATTTCCTCTAATAGAAGACCGGGAACTCTATAGTCACTGCCCTCTGGAGAGGGCTTAAATTCTAGGGTAGAGGCTTCAAATATAGGAGGCAAGGAGTAGTAAACAAATGTATGGGGCTTCACCAGAGAGGTGCTTTTATTAGAGGAAAGAAATGCTGGGATGGTACTCACCTGCCCGGTGGCCAGAAACATTGCCGCCACAACATTGGCCGCATGCGCATTCCAGCCACCAACAGTGACAGCGGCGGAAGAGCCAACCAGCAGTTTGGCGTGGCCGAGCTTGACCATTTTGTCCTATTTTTTTAAATCAAAATTAAAATTGTAACATCGAAATTGGCGAGAGGGAGAGAAAGAGTTAAAAATAAATGAGTAAGAAATAAATAAAAAATAAGCGAATTAATAAAAGTAAAAAACGGTAAAATCTTCAAATTTTTCACAAACGCATTTACCACGCTTGTCCTAAGCACACGTTCAACAATCGGTGCGGGAATTAACGCTTCGGCAACCACAGATTTTCCACGACCCTCAATCCTGAATCGGAGAGGCGCAAAAGTTAAACCATCCAATCAAGTCCAAATTTATGTATTGTATTTAATTTAAAAAAAAACCGCGCACGCACCAATTCAGCGCACTCGGCTTCTTGTCCACGCACAAATTTCCACTGATTGATACCAGTGTGCCGTGGGGGAATTGACGTTTGATCAGCGCAAGCGCTCTGCCCGTGCCTTTGGTGACCTGCGGAGAATTAGACATTTTTTTAAATATGGACACCGATTCCCAAAAATTGATGTGAATTTGTCTCTCTCAAAAATCTAAAATTCTCACCCTATCATTTGAATTCCCCAATTCTATGGGTCCCCCACATTGCCGAAATTTGCACCAAAATGCCGAATATGAATTAATTAATACCATGTTCATGCCCATCGCATCACCAGTAGTGGCAACAAAACGCAAATACAAATAAGTGCCCTCCAAATGGGCGTCAATCCGTAGTAAACAGGCATAACTGTGCAAATAGAATGTTTAATTCGTCTATTTTAAATATTTCTTCACTTGCTGGTCTCCTCAAAAATTTGTTTAAGCTGCGCAAATGTTTCATTGTGCTGGATCCATCGCAAACACTCACTGAAAAATGAACAAAAAAAATATGTTAAGTCAATGAAAAAAGATCAAAAATTTTTCGATTGAGTCAAAATGGATAGTTTAGGCACAAAATATCACCCTTCCTGAAATTTCTGGGCCAAAATATGGCAAAAATTCACATTGAATCGCGCACACGCGGAAACTCGAGCACCGGCGCTCTGCTCATGCCGTCCCGGAACACGTGCACACTGAACGCGTCACTGCCCAACACGGAAATGGCTTCCTACGGGAAAATAAAGAAAATATCCACATCTGAATATGTAACAGGAATACGGATCGTTTGTTCCGGAATTCCAGATATTTTTTGTTGGGTCCGTCCAGATCCCAGACCTGTTAGAGCCTGGAATTATACAGACTCTATTAACGCCCGTACCTGCTCCACTAAAACCGGTCCATGTTTTATAGTGTTAAAAAAATCCGGGGTCCCACCTTTAAATAGTGAAAAAACAAATCACACACATTAATGCTGAGGCATCCCCTGCTGACGCTGGCAACCAATGCGCCCTCCGTGGTGGCCAACGGCAAATGAACAAGCGATCCATCAAAGAACAGCGGACCGGCAACACCGGTGGGCACCGGAATAAAGCCAACCACATTTTCGCAGCACGCGTCTTTGACCTGGGCAGGCGGGGGAAATGGTAGGAATAATTATTTTTTTTTGTGGGAATGTAAAAGCCAATGGCTCTTTCTCTGACCCGTTCAACACGGTCTGACATGGGCTCCGCAATTCTAGGCCTTTTCGGTACAGGAATCCAGATAATTTTTTTTGAATTAGGAATTTTGGTTCCGTTTTTCGGCATCCGGAAAAAAGGGATAGTGAAAAAACAAAACAAAATTTTGATTTCGTAAAAAATGTGCTTAGAACAACATTTGCTATGCCATCCGAAGATTGTTTGGCATAAATTCAAATGGAGAAGCAGTTTTTGCTTTCACATCCATCCGTGGAGAGTAATGCCAGCAGGAGAATGGGCACAATTACTCTCTGATTTAAGATGTACACTTTGTTTTGGCCTTTTTTTACGCTAAAAGCGTAACGCGTCATAGAGGGGATTGAACTACAGGTGTTTGTAATCTAATGTAAGAGAACCCGTAAAAACCCACTGAGCCATCATCACTGACAAATTCAAAAATGGAAAAGTCGTTTTTAGAAAGGACCACTTTTCCGCAAGGTCAGTGTGTATTTGGTGGATTTTTTTTTTTGGGGGGGGGGTAAAATTCTCTAGGCTAATCGATCAAAATTAGTAATTTTAATATCATTCGCAAGCTGGAGCTAATTGTAAGCTATTTATCAATTTCTTGAAAAGTTAGGATTATCGCGCGGGGGCCACAAATATCCAAGAGCAAAAAAAAAATTTCTGAAGTGTCATAAAATGGCACCACAAACCTCACTGTAGTCATAATGCTCAAAAGGCAACAAGTGAATGCACTCCATTTGATGCTGGTCCTCCAGGTGTCGACGTCGTAGTTCAACACTTCAAAAATGGGCGATAAGAATCCCGTTTTTTTTAATTTTGTAAATCCAAATTATTGAGATTTTTTTTTAAATAATTTAGGTCACTGGTAATAGCCTCCAAAACCTTACGCTTTGGTCGGGGAGGAACAGCGCTGCTCCAACATTCGGTGTTTTAGCATGCCCTGGCGTAGCTCGGCCAACACCAACACATCATGCGTCATCGGGGGCTCTGTGGTGGTAGCTGAAACAGGGTTAGTGTAAAGACATATTTTGGGTGCCATAATTTTTCTTGATAAGCCAATTTGCTATAAGTCTTAGTGTCCTGGCAATTTTTTTTTGAATTAGGAGAAAATTTGAAAAATAAATTGAGGATTGTATCGCCCAGTAAGTAATAATCTAACAAACTTTGAAGGTGCCGTTGCAGTGGTTGTGCGCCGCTCATGACATCCATCGGACCACCGGCGACGACATGCGGCGGTTGCTCATGTTGCGGTGGCTGCTGCACCACCGCAGCCGATGACGACGACGACGCGTCGGGCAAATCGACTTGCACCACCACGCCCTCCTCGGAACAGCATGATGCACTGTGCACACCACTGGACACAATGCTGGGCGTGCCGGACGTTGTGCTGGACGAGTCTGAAGCGGGAGGCGGCGGCGCAAAAATTAGGAGGAAATTGTTTGAAAGTGATAATAAAGGATTGGCCCCAAGGGGACTCTGCATAAATAGGTTCCCGATATTTTTGTGGCCTCAACTCCGGCTTAGGTCCCCCAATGTTTTAAAATTGTCAATAATGGTTGCTGCCCGAACTCTCCGGTCCCTGATACTTTTTGGTTGCGTAAAACCATAAGTTTGGGCTAAATTTTTGTAAATTGACTGACCCTAGGGTTGGATAGATTTTTGAAAAAGCGTACGGATGAAATGAACCCTACGGATATGTGAGGGACATGGATTTTACCACCACTTCAGGTTTACCCGTTTTGAATACAGGATGGCACAACAAATGGGTGTCAAGAAAAACACAAACTCTCATCAATGAAAATTCATTTTTCTCATTAAATTTGTAAATAAAAAATTTTAAAAGAAAAATAACCGTCGCCAATGACAAAGGAAGGGCCTCGGCTTCGTGCAACAACATTCCCGTCGCCGCCATTACAGCTGTGGTCGTTGTTGTTGGTGCTGCATTGATCTGTCACAAATTGTAGGCGGCATTGTTCTTGGACGGCATCGCGAATTTTTTCCGCTAAATTTGTAATGTATCGTTTGGCCGCAAAAGTCAGACCCGTAAAGATTGGGAATCGAAATCCAAGAAAATTATATATATAGTTTGGTAATGTGAATTTCTGTAAATAATTGTCAGTGTAAATGGATGATTTTCAAGTTTTTTTTGTTGGAAAAACGCAAATTTGAAATAAAAATTTTTTGGAAATTTTACCGGTAAGCCAACATTGTGCATGCGCAATACGCCGCAGCTTCGCCTCCCCTCGGTGGTCCGCTAGTTTTTCGTCAAATGCCTTGTCCAGACGGTCAAGCACAATTTGTTGCACCGTCGTGCAGAGGGCCGCGCTAAATTTGTTCACATCGATTGTGGCGAGTGCCGTCGCCGCCGCCATTTTTTTCTTTAGAAAATTGTTTTTTTTTTGGACGGTTTGTTGTTGCTGTAAGGCTTCACGCTGCTGAATGATGATGAAATTTGGAAGAAACAAAAAAATGTTTTGGGGTGGTAGTATTATGGTGAGGGGTGTTAAGTCTGTAGAAAATAAATGTGTGGAGGCCTGAAAATTAAGTTTTTTTTTTTTATTGGCATTTGTTTATTAGAGTTCAAACAAATTTTTAGTTTTTTTTTTTTTTTTTTTTAGAAAAATTAATTCAAAATAAAAGTAAAAAAAAAAATTCCATTTTAAAATGTTCGTTTTCACTTCTCTGTTCGTCCATTTATGTAACAAATTTAATGGGAGATAGTCTGTGTCTGTGTAATGTCTTTGCAATTACATATAAGTCCATCTTAAAAATGTTTCTTATTTTAAGAGAAAAAAAAATGCATTAAATGGAACTATTTAAGGCTCTATGACCTCGTCACCGATCTCGACATTTTTAGGCCTCGTCCCCGAACTCCGACACCCATCCCGAATGATCCCTGACAATTACCTAACCCCTCGCGCCCAACCTGTTTTCTCTGTGGGGGGTGCAACCCTAAATTGAGGCATTAACATTTACATACTTAAATTCCATGTGGACACTTAAGATAGTTACATGAGCCCCCCTCCCCCCCAAAATTTTTTTTTAAAATTTATCGTTTAAATTAGAAAATCGATTTTTAGGAAAAATATATGTATATAAATTCGAGCGCGCGCGCAAAAAGAGGCGCCGCGCCCTCCCTCTTTTCCCAACCAATGAAAAAGTGGAGTCAAATTATTCACAAAATCGGGGCGGGGGGGGGGGGGAGATTGGCCGCCCTCCTCCCCCCCGCCGGCGTTCGCATTTTGGTGGATAGGAGGAGGAGCTGTGTGGGTGGTTTATGGCCATTGTTCGTTGGGGTCCATCAAAAGGAAAAGAAATCATCTTTTTAGTGTTGTACCATTCAGTCACATCATCGGAATAGTCATTCAACAGCAGCAGCCTTTTGAGTGTGGGCTGAGAATGTGTTCAAATGAAATACAATGGAGTGAAACAAGTAACACAAAAGTCTCTCTCATCAATCAAAAAGAAAAATTGGCCCAGACAAAAATTTTGTAATTTTCTACCTTTAAATATTACTTTTTCGGGTTAATCCCAGGGACATACCTATCCAGGATTTAGGTATTGAGGAGGTACTATGGGTCTTTTGGGTGGGCCGTGTAAATTATACAGATTTTCTTAGGGGTGCCTCACTGTATTTTTTTTTTTTTTTGGAAAGGAAATTCCCCGAACTTTTGGCCTTTACAAATGTCGCCGGACTAGGGAATTCGTTAGAATTCATGAACATATTCCAACAGACAATTTCTACAAAGTTGTGGTCCAATAACTTGCTCTGGGACTCAATCGGGAAAGGACTGAACTGACCGAGTCCGTGTGTCTGATGTGTGTTGGTCATCAATTTCATTTTAATGAATGTGAGAATGGATAGGATCAATGTCAAAAGCGATGGGATAGAAAGAAAAATCGGTGGTGGCCGTTGTGGGTGGCCTTTCTTTTTTTGAATTCAATGGACACGATAACGATTTAAGCGCGCTTTTCCCACGCCCCGTGCTTTTTTTGGGGGGGGGGGGAGGGAATCCAAAATTTAACAAATCATTTATGTATATGTTAGCGTTGAAAAATAACATTTTGTCAATGGAATCAGAATTCCCCCCCCCCCGCCCCCCGTAAATAGAGCTCCCTTCCGCAATAGAGCCCCCCCCCCCCCACTCGCCTCACTGGAAAGTTGGGAAACCCTCCGGGGTATTATAATAGAGTATGGATTCTGTGAAGAACCACATGCTCAGACAGCATGAAATATGCCTACAAGTTGCGCAGGTTATTAAGTAGATTCGAACATTCCGGTATTCGAGCATTCCACGTTCGGGAAAGGTGGAAGCGAAAACTTATTTCGTCCAAATCTTTGAATCCAAAAATAAATAGGCACGAATAAAAAAAGGCCAAATGGTGGGAGACCGACCACCAACCGTTGATTTATTGATGATTTTTGAAAAATAAATTTTTATTGATTTCGTTTTTATGTTTGCTTTCTCGTCGTGCTACACGAGGAGGGGAACAAACACATGAAGAAGCACTTATAAAAGTAATGGGCGGGCCAATTCGGCGCTGGCCACTTCGCCGCCGCCAATTCATTTTCAGTACCTGCATTAGTATCTCCGGGACACTATTTTTAACCTCATTCAAAAGGGGCACACTAAATTAGAGGTGGTCATACATAGAGGAGTAGGGGCATTTCTTCAACCCTGTTCAAAAGGGGCGCACCATTCGTGGGGCATAAATAAAGGGGGGGGGGCACTAATATGGAAAACAGTAACTTTTTTCACTGTCAACAAACTTCTACCCTTGCTATTCGATGGGTACCATGATTATGGAATGGTTGACATAAAATTAAGTTATAAATGATACAAAACTGAAACGGTTGACACTGGTGAATTGTCGTGGTCGTCCGGGTCCGAAAATAATGGGCCCGAGCAAAAATGGGGTGGAAATTTTGCAATTTTGATAAGGATGTGAGGAAGAATGGTATGAACTCTAAAGATTGCATGGCAATCAATAAAAGATGCATGAGAAATGCAGAGGAATTTTATAGACAAAAATTCTTGGAATGGACAAAATCAGTCTCAAAAAATCGGATTCGAAACAATTAAGGTATAAAAATTAATTGCGAAATTAGTCGTAAAACTAAATTATCCAGCATCAGCAGGTGGCACAATATATTCACATACAGTGTTTCCTCTAATTGAAGCCTCACTTTGTCTATAAGATGCCTTATAGAAGCAAAAAACACAAAGCATTCTTCTATTTGAAGCCCCCCCCCCCCGCCATAATAGAAGCACCCTATCCAATTTGGGCAGTATGACTTTGTGCCGTTCACTAATGTAAAAAGTCAACAAAAAGGCTTGTTTTTGTTCGTTAACCAATTGTCCATGTGGTCAAATGTCTCATTGCCCAAAACTGTCTCATTATTGACAAAAGCATTTACTGACCAATAAATATGGCGGAGCGCGGGAGGGAGGGGGAGGGAGGCGAGCATTTTGAAGGAACAAATATTTGAATTTTTTTTTAATTTTTATAATTATTTATAATCCATCGTCGGTGATCACTGTGAAATTCCTGTGATCAGCAGCGGGGCAGCCAGCAGCAGCAAGGAACGAACGGTGGGCGGCTGGTTGAGGAAAGTGGAAGCCGAGCCCCGGGGGGCGTGGATAATCGTCGCTCTCGCCCCCCGGGGGCGCATAGGGCAAAGTTCACACAAATTATACGCTGCTTGCTTCTTCTCTCTCTCTCTCTCGCTTTCTCTCTCTCTCTCGCTTTCTCTCTCTCTCTCGAGAATTGTGTGTGGTGGCGGAGGATGGATGGCTGAACTATGGAGCCTTTTTACCCCTTTGCTGGAAAGCGTTCCCCTTGACACCGATCCGAGCCGCCGATCACTTTGTGTGTGTGTGTGTCGTGTCGTCCGTCGATGATTGACCCCGCCGGCATGTCCCCCCGCCCTACCAACCAACGCCCTGTGGCGGTTGTGGTCGTGGTTAAACTATGGAGCCTTCTTGCCCGACTAGAGAGTGCCTTTCTTGAGCACTTTGTGTCGTCGGTGATCGACCCCGCCATGCCCCCCCCCCCCTCCCCCTCCCCCTCCCCCTCCCCCTCCCCCCTTCCCCTCCACAAAAAACCAACAAATCAAAAAAAAAAAAAAAATCAGGGGAGATTGAGGGGGGGGGGGGGAGGGGAAGGGGGGGGGGGGGGGGGGG
>JAKKIK010002085.1:0-12721 GCA_024500135.1 Heterodera carotae
GGAAATGGCTTGGTCCGGAAACGGCGGTCCGGAAATGGCTTGGTCCGGAAACGGCGGTCCGGAAACGGCGGTCCGGAAACGGCGGTCCGGAAACGTACCATACCGTCGCTACCTAGGTGTATTCAGCCTAAAGAGGTACAACCATGGTAAAAAAAGTACAACCAACAACTATTGTAGAAGGGGTACAACCGTGGTTAAAAGAGGTACAACCATGGTAAAAAGAGGTACAACCAATAACCATGGTAGAAGAGGTACAACCATAGTAAAAAGAGGTACAACCATGGTAAAAAGAGGTACAACCAATAACCATGGTAGAAGAGGTACAACCACGGGAAGAGGTACAACCCCGGCAAGAGGTACAACCCCGGGAAAAGGTACAACAACTGTAAAAGAGGTACAACCCCGGTAAGAGGTACAAAGATTCATTCTGAGGAGGGGGGGGGACTTCTATTAGAGGAAATGCACTATTATGCCATTGCGGCCGCTCTAACTCGGCTCGTTTTAAAAATGGAATCGTGGTGTAGATATGCTTTTAGTAGCATTTTTAAAGCTCTATTAGATAGGGTAAAAAATTTTAATTTTTAACCGAAAAAATTTTCAAAATTTTTTCAAAAGAGGTACCCCTATTGATTTGAATTCCCAAAATCCATTCGTCGTTCTATCTCGATTTATCTACGAGTAACAATTTTGCAGTAAACTAACAAAATGTAGAGCATTTAAAGCTCTATCTTAATAAAGAAAAGGAGGTGAAGATAAAAAATAGAGAGAAATGCAGTTGGAGCAGCAAACTTGAGCCATTAAATTTTATGCTCAACGGACGTTTGGTCCGTGATTAATATGCAGCCTGACCACGTCCAAAGGCAATTGTTGTCACTCTTTAAAACCCGTGTTGTGGAATTCGGATAATTGAATTTACATAGATTTCAAATAAATGTGAGTTAAAAAATATAAGCAGCAAATACTGAGATAGCATTTTTATAAATTCCTCTACATAAAATGATTATATTGGTCTTTATGGTAGAAGTACAATAGTTTTTTAATCTTTGCATAAAACTGATATATATGCAAAAAGGTTCAAATGGTAGGTCAATAATTATGTAATGATAAAATACAAAATGATCAAAGAATTTTGATCGAATAAATGAATGCATAATTGTATAAAATATTAGTCTTACAAAACAATAATCCATAAAAAATCTATTAAAAGTATTTTGGGCAACTTCTCAGAATAAGAGAACACATTAGCAAGAATTCCTAACCAAGTAATATATAAAAAATCTTAAGGTTAAATAATTTTTACTAAAAAAAACCCATTTTGTTAATAATCCATAAAATTGTTCAACAACAATATTACATCTAAAAAGAAATATATAATCAAATTAGAGTATTCGATATTGACATATTGACTAACTACAAAATAATTCAAATAAATTTGACATTAAAATGAAAGGAATCTAATTAAAAGGAGTTTTAATAATATAATAAAAACCAATAAAAACTCTACAATAAATAAATAACACCTTGCACCACTAAAGCTCCTTCCTATAAAACTTACATTCAATAAAATTGCTTACAAACAAATAAGAACAAAGAGAAATAACTGGACAACCCTGAAGTTTAAACAAAAATTGTTTCTATTTTATAAAAAAGAACCTCGGTATAAAACTAAATAATGTTTTATTGCCTAAAAATATGCATTGGAAGCAAGTGAATAAAATTAAGAGCCAATACAACAAAAATGATAATCTCCAAATCCATGATTAATCTAGGATATGATGAGATGACCTTAAAAAAATATTATGATTCTTTACAGCTATTCAAATCTTTAATTTTTGTAACTCTTGTCCATGGAGTTAAAAAGTTTTACGACCTTTATATGCAATTTTTCTCTTCTAAAAGGCATCTTTTTATTAACCGCAACTTTGTTTGTAATTTTGCTGCTTATTTTGGTCGCAAGAAGCATAGAGCATGAAAGATACTTGAAGTTGAATGGCATAAGGTGAATATTCATAAAATGGCTTAAATAATTGATCATTGATAAAAATTCATGACTAACACAAGAGAGAATAAGATTAAAAAAACAAAGTAAAAATCTCCAACTAATAAAGAAAATCTTAAAGTGCCAACGCGAAATGAAAAAGTTAACACTTAATAATGAAAAAAAAGCAAGAAATAAAATTTACATAAATAACAAATTTTAATTAAGCATAACGAATAAATGATAACTTCTAATTTAAAATTTTAAAATAAAAATACTTTTCGTTATATATATTTTTTCTAGATATACATATTAATCTTTAATTCATTATGTTCTTAAATTTTATTTTTTTTTGTATTTCTATTTATTTATTAAGATAATTTAATTTTTATTTGTAATTTTTGTTAGTAACCACATATTTAAGTTATGTAAACCAGTATATATATCAAGATTTATGAAATAATAATTTTTTTAAATTATATTTCGTATTTTAAAATAACTTAATTATTTGATTTATTTTTTAGCTCCACTTAGATTTATACTTAGTATTAATCTCCTGTCATATTTTATTTGTTAATTTAATTTTTTTGCTAATTTTTCTTAAGAAAATCCCAATAAACTTTTCAAAATTTAAAGTGACCTTGGAACTGAACCCTGTATTTTAATTGGTTTGTGATACATAAAAATTAATCTATTACCGAAAAGACTTTGTCAAGCTCGAACCACTTCTCTTGCGAAAAATAATTAAATCTTCCTCAATAAAGTTCCAATTTGCTTTGGAAAAAATTTGTCATCATACGCAAAACGATGATCCAATAGAGAACAAATTTGAATTAACGAATTGTGGACCAATTTTTAACCCTTTCATTCAATAAATTCACCAAGCTGTTAATGAAAGGAAAATAAAAAATAATAGTTTTGGACTCACAATTTCTTACCAGTGCTCATTTGGTCCCGGTTAGTCCCAGTAAATAACCAGATTCTGAATAGGGTACCAGATTTTGAACAAATATTGGTGGGTTTTGACAAACATTGTCAAACATGGGGTTTACGTCGCCCGAACTCCGTGTTATTTTCGGAATCATTTTAGACCATATTTCGAACTCATCTGCAATTCAGGTTCAATGTTATCCGAACATGTTAAAAACATCCAATAAATTTTTTCGAAAAATAAGCTTATTTGTTAGCCGTTTGTTCAAAGTTTAGAACATGTTCATATGAACACAGAAAACTAAAATTTACAGACTGTTCGAAATACGGTTAGAGCCGCAACCCATACTTATTTAGGGTTTTAAATGGTATACACCATGTTTGTCAAAACCCACCAATGGCCGTTCAAAATCGGTTACCCGATTCAGAATCGGGTAATTTTCCCAATCGGGTGCAACACATAAATATTCTTTAATCGTATAGCAAGCAGCTTAGATATAGGCTGACATGTAAAAATTTTATTAATTGTTTTTTTACGTTTGTTGGCATTTTAGGCTGGCACGTACATATTTTTGAATATACAAAAACACTGACGCAATTTCCAAATTCCACTAGATTTCCGGTCCCTAGGTATATCAAAATGAGAAAATAATCAATTCATTTTGCTACTTCTACAAAATACAATATTTCTATCAGATGAAAGCAGAATGCTTATTCCTATTTATTTTTTCAAATTATTCCCTTTTAATTATTAAAAATGCGCTCCATTATTTTTTGTTCCATATTTTGCCTGGTGATGACTGTTTTCTTGCTGAAGACAGCCAACTCAAATCCCAACGAAAAGGACAATAATAAGTTTTTTATAAATATGCCGCCGTATTTTTAGATTAAAACAAACAAAAATTTTAGTCAAAAGAAAACTATCAAACCAACAGTTCCAGTATGTAATATAGGTATAGCGTGAAACCCATTGCCTCCATAAGTATATAGTTAAGAAATATTTATTAATATCAATTCAAATCTCATTAAGATTCATAGATATGACTTTAATAATACCATAAATTAGATGGCTCACAAAAATAAAGGCTTAAAAGTTCGTCCGTAAATAACGGTGTGCTCTTTAGAGTTGTTGAAAACTGGGCAAGAATTGTTGACATCGGCCCAATTTTGTGTTCATCGATGGTGGAACATTTGACGATGGTTTAGCGACCAAGTGGCTTGAAAAATATATGTTGGACATTTTTTGCTGTGAAAAATTTGACATTGCAATGAGTGAAACGAAATTTAATAATTTGCGAAAAACATTTTGCCAACAATTGGTGGAACATGGAAAAAGCATTGATGAAGCAGCGGAAAGTGTCAAAACCATGGCACAAGGCTTATTAATTCAGCCAAATTGGGCTTTAGTGCCAAAACTAAATCTAAAAAATACGCTCCTAACCAATGAGAAGTTGGCAAAAATTGTGCACCAATTCAATTTTGGAAGCAGCAAATATTTCGGCCGATTTATAGGTAAATAATGGTGAAAGATAATACCTCTCAAGAAAGGGATTCTATTTAACCTTTTATGGAGGAAGGTTTTATTAAAAGCGTCCAAATGGATTGGGGCTTATAAAGTGTGAAGGGCTTCTAATGGATATGTGATTTAACTTTCATCCCCAGTAGCGCTTCTTGAGATTCG
The DNA here is from genome assembly GCA_024500135.1 of Heterodera carotae. Taxonomy (NCBI): domain Eukaryota; kingdom Metazoa; phylum Nematoda; class Chromadorea; order Rhabditida; family Heteroderidae; genus Heterodera; species Heterodera carotae. The sequence continues at coordinate 4,590 of JAKKIK010002085.1, forward strand.
ATTAATCAACAAATTGAAACTAAAAATAATGGTTCAATCCAAGCCCGTATCCAGAAAAATTTTTTTGGGGGGGGGTATCGGCAATTTTTTTCAAATTTTTGGTTTTTGGGGGGGGGGTGGGGGGAATTGGAGAAAAATTTTTCTTCTTGCTGGAGAAAAAGCAAATTTTAACATTTTTTTCGATTTCGGTGAGAGGAAGGGGAGAATTCCCCCACCCCCCCCCCCCTGGATACGGGCTTGATTCAATCTGATCCATAATGTTTAGCTCGGCAAAAACAAGCCCGTCGTCGTAAGCGAATGGAAGCATTTCTGTGGCGGCGCGAGATGCTGCAGAACTCTCCAGAACCGCCGGAGGTCATAGAGTCTGAGTGTTTACAATTCTGACACGAAATTGATGCATCATACCATTCCTCAAAAATCTTTGGTTTTTTCCCAATTTTCCATTATTTTCCCGCACCTGGTGCACAATTTTCGGTGCCAAATTTGTTTGTTTTTTTGCACTTGAACACTATTTTCGGTACATAACTTTCCAAAAACTGTGGACCAATTTCTGGGAATCATTAATGCATTCCGTAAAAAACCCTGAATTGTATAGGCAACGTGTCGGTATATGGTAAGAAACGATGCGTCACGCTATTTGTGTTGACAGTGTGCAGCGCCGCTTTGGCCGTGTTCCTTGCTACCCAATTCGGCAAAGCAAATAACAACCACAATTTAATCATTGCTCTGTTTTCCCTTGCGGTGGCCGCTTTTTTGGTGGAATTACTTTTATTCGTCTGGCATTGTCTTCTGTTATGCTATGCAGGAAAGTGAGATACAAGAGATCCGACACCAAAGAACAAACAAAACAAACTCGGAAAGAATGCAACGAAATTACACTGATCAGATTACACGTATTATATTGTTGTTGTTGGTATTTTTATGCCATCTGATGCAAACGCATTATCGGTTTTAAAAAATAGACACTATGGATTAATATATGCGCATTTAGGGCTGGGATAAGTTGAAAAATTCTTCCCAACAAGGACATTGAGACCAAATTTTTGAGATGGTTAGGTATATATTGTATAATAGCCTGGGCTCCTTGAAAAGTATGGCCTATTTTGGTCAACGATTTTATGGACGCGGGGGGGGGGGGTGGCGGCGGTGTCGATAGGCGCCGGAGGGAAAATTTTTAAAAATTAAGTGGATTTGTTAACAATATGTTCCAATTTCATCGTTTTTTTCTCGCTTATTTTTTACTTCGGACACTATTTTGAATGGGTCGCGGCGACGCGAAAGGCGCCGCCGACAAAAATTTGAAAAAAATAATGATATTTTAAGGGAAATGAAGGCAAAAATTGAAATATCTCTAAAACTAAAATATCGCAAAAACAAGATGATAAATTAAAATAGTTCATATGTTTATCGAATTCCTTATAAAATCTGGAAAAATTCAGAATGGCGGCAAATGCCGTCCAAAGGCGGTATTATCGGCACCCTGATTCACCGTATTGTTCATTGTAAAAAAGGTTAAAACTTTTAAACAATGTATATTTATCACCACTTTTTACCTGTTTGAGCAAATTTGGCATTGAAAGAAAGTAATTGTGAGCATGGGACATGGAAATATTTGGATTGAATTTAATTGAAATGAGTGAATCAAACTGTTTCAATTTTGGAGATTAAAATAGGGATGTGATATATTCTGGCTTATCAGATTTGTTCTGATTTGGAGGGTCCAAATCTGATAAACTCAAAATCTTCTGATTTATCAGATTGTTCTGATTTCAGCCTATTGTCCTTATTTTGTTCTGATTCGTGAAATTTCCAAAAAATTAGCTAAATTTTTTATAAATGTTGGAATTTTATGCACAAAACTTAAGAAGATTCAGTAAAATATTCAAAATTTCTCCCCGGCAGTGCATAAAGCACCGCCGGATTAATTCCTTTCAACAATTTCACCTCTTTGACCCTATTTTGTGTCATAGGAACTCCGATTTTTGGCTTCAAATCTCTCAATTCTGCCTTAATTTCCCTTAAAATGTCACTATTTTTTTCAAAATTTCCCCGCCGGCGCCTGTCGGCACCGCCGCACTTTTAAAAATTATTTAATTAAATTATAATAAGCAAAGAGCAAATGGTTCAGCAAGTTTTCAAGTTGACGAAACAGAGCTTTTTGTGAATCAGTTACCCGATCCTCATTAAATGTCAACGAGAAATGAAAATATAAAACTTAATAATTAAAAGGAACAAAAGTGGATCTGATTAAATTAAGTTATAATTAGACGGCGTTTCTCATCATGGACTAGATTAAATAAAAAACACCCCAAGTATTAATAAGGCCTCAGACTGTCTATTTTTAATCAACATTGCTTGAAAAGATTTATTTGAAAGTAAATTAAAAAATTTTAATAAATTTTAAAAAGAAGTTCAATTTTTCCGAACGCTGACTCCGCAGTCATGGAGTAAAGCATAGTACTATACACCAATTACTAATTTCATGTGAAGAAATAAACACCTCGCATTTAAAAAGAAAATAAAAATTTCAAATCTCAAACATTAATCAAAAAACACCTCATACAATGAGAATCAAAGTACCAATTTTTTTAATCAAGAATTTGAGAATTACAACAAATACTTTACAACACAGGCGCTATTTGAATCCCTTCGCAGAAAGAAACGCAGAAAAAATATTATTTATCTTGTAAGAATAAATAAAAGAAAAAATTTCAAAGATAAAAAAAAACTTAAACATCAAATAAAATGCATTAGAAAAGAAAAAATCTTTTAGTCAATCAGTTAGTTATGATCGACGTAAATCCTTCAATCCTATAAATGATAGAATAAAAAATAAAAATTTTGTAATGTTTTCGGTCGAAGATAGTATCAAATTTATTCCAGCGGCTTGCAATATTAATCATAATTCATAATATGTGCTTATGCGCTTAATAATGACTGCTAATCAATTTGAAGAAATAATTTTATTTTTTTTGAAGGCTGGCCAACACCAAGATAAGTGGGTTTGAGGTCAAATCAATACCAAACGGCGGAGGAGGAAAAAACAACGCTCAAGCACAAAGGACAGCGTCAAAAAGTGCAAATACGAAATCCGCCGACGGTGAAATAATATCACATTGGAAGCCTACGTTAGAAAAATTTGAGATAGATATAAATTTCATTAATAAGTCTCAGAGAGAGTATAAGCTCGTTTGAAAAGCGATTTTAGCGAATTAATTAAATCAAAAAGAAAAAAAATACAATGAGACACAAAAAATGACTAAATGAATAAATAAAAACGAACTAAAATTTATTTTTGCAATATTGAAATATGAATTATTTTTATTAGTAAATACGCTGTAAACATTGCACTAAGAAAAAAAAGAATAGAAGGAAATATAAAAACAGATAAAACCAAATAAAATTTATGCTAAAATAATTTAAGAAATTTATATTGATCAATAATAAAAATTATTTAAAATAGATAAAATGGAAGTTTTTTGAAAAAAACTGAAATAATACAATAAAACAAAGAGATAAAAGGCTGTTAATGTAATGTTTTTTTGTCGAAGCAATTTCGTTTACTAATCGCTAATTTTCTAAAATTAATCGTTACCTTTAGTCTAACGATAAATAAATTAATTAATTTTTAAAGCATTAATCTTTCTAAAAAAAAATAATCTTACTAAGCTAAAATACTGGCTAGAAACGATTATGTCTAAATTCTACGCTATTGTTTGTCGAAAACAAAATTAAATGATTAACCACGGCATAGGAGCATTCAAATTAAATAGCCTGTATCGTCAATACAATGCCTAATCAATTATAAGATAATTTTTAAAATTTAATGCAATAATATAATTATTTACGAACACCACAGTACATAAAAATAATTTTTAATTATAGAAAAAAAGTGTATTCTATTGGAAAATAAAATAATAAAAAAAACTTAATGAAATAACCAAGCTTTTTCCATTTCAAAATGAATGTTTATGCATTGAAAAAAAACCGGTACTTTTCTTCATCGCTACAATAAAACATTCCATTCTTTTGCACTTCATTACGCATATGAGAGAAAAGTTAAGTCGTTTATTTTTCATAAGAATTATAAAACCAACAGAATGTATGAATTTATAAAATAAATGTCTATGTTCTTTGTTTATTTATAAATGTACTTCATAATGTGCAGCTTGTTTATATTAGTTACTTAATTACTTATAAGCCAAGATTTAATAAAATAAATTATCAATTTTAAAAATTGTTTTAAGTTTCAATTTTTTGGTAATTTGTTCACTTATTTTATGTTTTTATGTTAATAATTTTACCAATTGGTATTTTATATAATATTTTGATAGATTGTTTTATTATTTTTTTATTTCCACTAACAAGAATGCAATGTTGAGGCCTTTACCAATGATATATTGACACCATGCTTTGATCCGAGTTACTTCGTAAAGAGATATAAAATATTAGACGAGATTGTGTAGGATTAGTCCAATTGTTTATATGTATAACAAGGTTCAAGAATTATGTTAATTATTTTTTTATATGAAACGAATTTTTAGAAACATTTTAGTTTAATTTGTTTTCAATAGGCTAATGAAATATTTTGTTCTAAAGTGGTGTTGATAGTCTAAAATTTTATTTTTATTATACTAAATAATTAGAGATCGGATTTTTAGGGTGCTAAAAATTACAAATAAGTAAAGGTGGCAAAAATCCCAAAAGCCAAATTTTGAGGTGACTTTTTCTCCAACCATGTGAAATTCGAATTAGTAAAGATTCTTTTAGAAAAAGGCTAAAAAGGACAAGTAATTCAATTTTTAGGAGGTATTTCAGATTTTATTACATCTTTGCCCTAGAAATTAATGTAAAAATGCCAAAATAGGTGCTAAAAACTCGAATATGCCAAATATGTGGTATTCATTTAAAACCCAGTTTTTGGTAATTTGAGGTGCTAAAAAGTCGTCTAATCGAAAATTGGTGAGTTATCGTTTTTCTTCTAATCTGCAGGCGATCATTACCTTTTAATCATGATATTTTATTAAAGATTCTTCTTTTTTCTTTAAAATTATTTTTGCAGCTCAGTTTTATTTATATATTTTAAAATTTGATGGTTTCATAAATATTTAAACTAATTTTATTTTTTTAATTGTATTAAATATATCCATGTCTTTTTAACCGAAGCAGTTGAAGCAGCAGGACCACCAACAGCAGATGGGATGAAGGAAGAGGCAGAAACGAAAATCGGTGGCAAAATAGCTGGACGTTGTATGCCGAAGGGTGAATTAATGGAAGCTGAAATGGTTTTTTTTTTGCCAACAAAATAAATTACACTGGGAACTGTACAGTTTGCCAACAAAATAAAACGAAAAAGTTTACCCGGTTTACACTGGGAACTGTGCAGAATTTTGTGTTGAATGGGTTGGACAGCAGCAGCAGTTGAGGAACAGGGAGCATCTTCAGAGTCAGACAGTGCACTCTCATCGATAATGAGATTTCCAGACACTATATATCAGTGTCAATGGCACTCTCCGTAGTCGAAACCGCCATCGACCGTTTGCTGTTGTTGTACTGCTTGAACTTCCGTTTTCGCTTTGTCTTCTTTTTAGGCTTCCATTCGTCCTCTTCGTCAGTTGTTAATTCTGCGGCGGTAATCCAATTTTCTCTACGCTCGGGGGCCGAAAAACCCGCTGGAGGAGTCGATCGTCCCGTAATTTGTTTGTTGAGTTGATGCAAATCGTACCATTTGTCATACAAATCCGGAGCGGTCTAAAAAATAATTATAATTATTTATAATTAAAAAAAAAACGTAAAATTTGTATTTGGTTGGAATCTTCCCAGCTGCAATCGGAATAAGCGTAATTGGCCCAGCGAATTAGCAAATCCTTTCCACCATTTGGATTACGTCGACATGTTTCTATTGCAGATATGTCATAAACCTGTTTACCCTGTAAAACCAAATATTTTTACTTTTTATAATAAAAATTCTACTTCTAAAAAAGCACTTCTCCGCCTGGTAGCATATGCGAACATATAACTACTACCGAACAACGCGCAGTTGTCCAAAATCCACCAAATGGGAAGAAATTTCACTATTTCATAATGAACTTCTATGGGTAGAAATTTATTGGGGAATGATAAAAAGCGTTTTAGGCATTTTTTACCACTTCGATCTAAAAAAGTAATAAAGAAGACAAAAAATAGAATCAATGAAAGGGGTCAATTATGACTATCCATTTTCCCATTCTTCACCATTAACTCATCACTACATAATCCTAACATCTCTGACCTCTCTCTTCGTTACCAAATCTCATCTCGCATCTCTGACCGCTCTCTCATCTAAATGCACTCTCTCTTCTCTATCCAAAGCTCATCTCTAACGTCTCTGTCCACTCTCTCAGCTAAATGAACTCTCTCTTCTCTATCCAAAGCTCATCTCTAACGTCTCTGTCCACTCTCTCATCTAAATGCTCTCTCTCTTCTCTAACCAAAGCTCATCTCTAACATCTCTGACCGCTCTCTCATCTAAATGCACTCTCTCTTCTCTAACCAAAGCTCATCTCTAACGTCTCTGTCCACTCTCTCATCTAAATACACTCTCTTCTCTAACCAAAGCTCATCTCTAACATCTCTGTCCACTCTCTCAGCTAAATGAACTCTCTCTTCTCTATCCAAAGCTCATCTCTAACGTCTCTGTCCACTCTCTCATCTAAATGCACTCTCTCTTTTCTAACCAAAGCTCATCTCTAACATCTCTGACCGCTCTCTCATCTAAATGCACTCTCTCTTCTCTAACCAAAGCTCATTTCTAACATCTTTGACCGCTCTCTCAACTAAATGCACTCACTCTTCTCTATCCAAAGCTCATCTCTAACGTCTCTGTCCACTCTCTCATCTAAATACACTCTCTTCTCTAACCAAAGCTCATCTCTGACATCTCTGTCCACTCTCTCATCTAAATGCACTTTCTTTCTCTAATCATAGCTCATCAGTAGGACTAATTGATTTGACTAACTGAATTCGTAACAATACCTGTTTCGCTCCGCCGCTGTAGTATTCCACAATCTCGTGCTGTGGATACTCGTCAGTAAACTGACCCAAATGTGGGCCAGTCTCCAACGGACAGGCATCCTTCGGGTGGACGAAGATCAGCGAGTCGGTATCTAAAAATGATATTTTAATGGAAAATTCAAATTAATTGGTACCTGTGTACAACAACTCGCATCCGGGTGCCCTGACCACCTTTTGCATTGCTTTCAACAACAAAAGGCGTGCGGCTGAGGTTGTCCATAGTGAAATAACTAAATTTTTCATTTAAAATTATTTTAAAATTTATCTTACCGATATTGGAGCAATCATGCTTCTCCACCCATTCCTTCTTCTTTTCATAGCTCAAGAGGACGTGTTCGTCATTGAGCTCGTCGATGGCTGTCATATCGATCGACATGTTGTCCAAGTGCTCGGCAAACACGACAGGGTCATCCGTAATGAGTGTCTGCGACAATCCAAAGTTGCGCAGAGAGAATCGTCCCCCTTAAAATAATTTTGTATTTTAATTTAAAAAAGAGACTCACATAAGTTGTTGAGGCATAGTTTCGCAATCGACCGCTTCCCTTTGTTGACTTTCATTTGGGTTGGGTCGATGCCGATGCCGAACAAATCTTGGCACTCTTTGACGAATTTCGCTTCCTTGGCAGCATTTCCTTTGATGTCCGCTGCGAAGTCGGATGCTTGTATTTTCTGCGCCATAAACTCGGCGATGTATGGACGGAAAAGCTGGTCGTCGCTCTGCTCATATTCCAGCACACGAAACACTTTGGTGACACGGTATCCCTCCTCCAATGCCGCATTGAGTTCAATGGAGGTGCAGGTGCTGACCCATCCACGCTTGTTGTCTGGATGTCTGCAATGGTAGTCGTAGTCCACAGCGCCGGTGGGGTAGTCCTTGGCGCATTGCATGCACAGAGGAAAGCAGAGTCTGTCGTCAACCTTCGCTGGCAGCACTGGGATGTCAAATTTGCGCGGTGGGATGACCCAGCATTTGATGAGCGCCAGCGGGTAAATGTTGTCTGCTGGTGTTGTCCAAGCGACATTCTCATTGAGAATGTGCACTTTCGGATGACCGATGGGGTAGCGGGTCATGAAGCTGA
>JAKKIK010002086.1:0-12716 GCA_024500135.1 Heterodera carotae
CCATTCCATCTCGACAGGGCGACTTGAGCCTGCGCAAGTGAGTGGAATGAATGGGGGGGGGGGGGGAGGGCGGGTGGATTATGTCATGGCATTTGGCCCTCCCTACCAAACTACGATGACGGCTTTCAGCTGAAATTGGACACCGTGCGAACATTGGCGACTCTGCTCGCATGTGGGGTAAGGTTCAACTTGTCATGGTCATGTCGAGTGTCCGTTGCTCACTTTGTCGGTCGACCCGGAGAAGACTTTGCTGGTCCAACAGAGTCGTTTGCCCGAACACACCGAACTCATGTGGATATTGGGCTCTGTTGCCACTGTGGTCAGTGTGCCAATTCTTGTTATGCACTCTTTCAACCCAAATCACAGTTAAAATTACACATTCATTCAGTCGAGTCTGACTTCGTTGACTCAATTCAAGGACAAGTCCAAAAGGTATACTATTGGGGCGAATGTTTCGCTAATTATCAATCTAATCTTCCCGAAGATTCTCAGAGGGCGCAGCTCCCGTCGGCTTATTGACCTATCCGTTGCTGCAAGCGGCCGACATTTTGACTTATCGGGCCACCCATGTGCCCGTGGGCGATGACCAAACTCAGCATATGGAAATTGTGGGCGGCACCAACTATCGTCGGATACAAACTCAACCGCTTTTAGGCACGGCATTTGGCCAGCAGATTCAATTCGCTCTATCAATGCGATTTCTTTCCGGTGCCCGAAAAAGTATTTGGACGATTACTACGGGGGAAGAATATTTACATGACGAGAATTTTCCAGATTTCCGGTGTTTGTGCTCGTCTGCGGAGTTTGAGGAATCCGTCAATCAAAATGAGCAAGTCGGACACAGACGTGAAGTCACGAATTGAGTTGGCGGACAGCCCAGAAACGACAATAGCGAAGATAAGGAAGGCAGTCACAGACTCAAACTCGCAAATCACTTTCAACCCGGAACAAAGGCCTGGAGTTAGCAATTTGGTGGCTGTTTATTCCCGTTGTCCAATCTTCTGTTTGATGTCTTCAATTTGCGTAGGTCTCACTGTTCAGTCTGTTCTCCGGGCTGTCCACTGAACGTGTGGTGGAGGAAAGCAGTGGACTTGACACGCTCTCCTTCAAGGGAAGATTGTCAGAACTGATAAAGTTGGCATATCCTCTTGAGCTTTATTGGATTAAATACTTTTCAGTGATCATTTGGCTCCGATCAGAGAGCGTTTTGCCCAATTTATGGACGATGGACGACAATTGGAACGACTGCTACAGCAGGGGGAGCAGAGAAGTCGCCCAATAGCTGTTGAAACCCTACAGGAAGTGAAGAGAATTGTTGGGATGCGGTGATGGCGGTCGACCAGACTTAAAATTTGCCCTCCTTTTGTATGGAATGAATTTTTGTTGATGAATGAATGATTACCACAGACCTAAAACTTTATTTAACAATTAGCTTTTTGCTGGAGCCAATTCATAAGGATTTTAATTAAATAAAATATAAAAACATTATTTTGTGAGGTATGAAGACACTGTTATATTAAGGCAAACACAGGAAGCGAAAGGAGGGAAGGAAAAGATAATGCGCAAAATTAGGAAAGTCTCATTTTGAATTACAAATCCATCAATTCCGGAATTTTGTCCACAGTGCGTCAATTGGCCTGAGAAATACACAAATCAGCGTCAAATTGTCGGTAGCGCCGGAACGTTTGGCTTCATCTGCGATAAACTCCGCGAGCAATTCAAAATCTAAAAGAAGAAGATTTGTAAGGAAAGGCGAATTTGCTGGTGTTTGCCTTTTGGTGGGCGACTGCCAATGAATTGGCGACACAAATCGAAAATCTCTTCCTCTTCAAAAGCGTCCCAAACTCCGTCGGTGGCCAAGAAAAGGATGTGGTCATTCTCTGCGGACAGTTCCACTCTCTTCACGTCGGGCACCGGACTGACCATAGGCTTAAATCGAAGGAAATGATAACAGATTCTCGAACAAAGAACAAACACCTTGGCCAAGATGTCGCCGAGAGAGCGCGAAAGGTTCAGCACGCCGTTCAGTCGGGGCACCCCGCGGATGGAGACGACCATACCGCCTGCCTGCTCAATCCTTTTCATTTCATCCTAACAAAAGGCAAATGGGATAATCTGATAATACCGGATTAATGAATGGATGTGCTTGCCTCATCCTCGGGTTTATGCGGCGTCGACAAAGTGTCCACCGTCGCGTCTCTGAGCACGCCTTAACAAGTCCAAAGAATAATAACCACCGAAGAGCGTCTTTTTCTGGTGCTCTTTACAACTGACCAATTGCACTGTCCCCACACCACGCCAAATAAGCCGTGTTGGTGCTCTTCAAGTAATAAACGCAGCTGACCGTGGTGCCACTTTTGATGTTCTGTGTGAAGGACGGATTGATAGTTTGGATGTTTTTTGCTTGGGGCTTAGCTTTGGCAAATCCATTGCCACTTCTCCAGTGCCATATGTTGGGAAGGGATTCCGCCGGATGGGAAAATGACATTTTTTTAGGAAAGGGACTTAATTAAGTGCTCTTCTCTCAGTTTTTTGTGCCTTCCCTCCCTGCGAATGCCTTTTCCCTTCCCCATTTTTCTCTGCCGACCTCACTCTTGCACTTTGCCGTTATGCGTTTGTCGAGGCGATCAAATGCATCGTTTAGCACTTCATCAACATCGTCCGATTCCTCAAAGGCATCGAAAAGACATTCCGCCAAATGGGCACTTGCGAATGTGGCACCTAAATTGCACTGAAATGAAAGGAAAGGGCAGCATCACCGAAACAAATCGGACGAATCTTTTCAGCAATTAAATCCTTTCGGGGAGGGGGGATAATCAAAGAATGAAACAAATATTGCTCACATTCTGCGCCATTGTGCCCATCAAAGACGGCGAACAGAGATTCATCGGCCTTCTTAGAAGACAGTTTCGAAAAGTTCGGCTCAACAACGACCAATGACGGCTTAAAGTGCAAATAGAATAAAATATAAAAGTGTCACTGCCTTAAAAAGTGACAAATTGAGTGCCCTTCGCTGTCATTCGCTCTCCCACAATAAGAACAATTACCAGGGAAAGATGACGATCTTCCATTTTGGGCTTTCGGTTTTTCAGGGCACAAATGGACAACGGAAAAGCGTCGCACTCAGCCGGAAAAGAAAGTGCTAAAAGGGACAAAATACCGGCAAAGTGAGCAAATGCCAACAAACGCACATGGCAAACTATGCGATCCGTCCAAAATTTGCTGTAAATATTGCGCGAAACATTCCTTCAATTCTATACACCAATTTGACGCATCAATTTGGAGGTTGTCTAAATTAATTAAACAATTCTTTTAATGCTTAAGGGAAGGTAATTCTCGTATATTTGTGTCAAAAATGAAATAGAAAAATGACTCTTGCTTGCGTTCATAAAAGCTTACCGGAGGGTGAATTACGACGACCGGTATGCAATTGGTCAGCAAAAATATCCACAAAATCGTATGCCAAAATGTAAGCTGAGCAGAGTGGAAGTTGGCTAATGTATGAATGGATATTAAAAATAATAAATAAACGATGAATGACACAAAAGCAATAAAATCATTTGCCATCGATGAGATATACATATTGTGAAGACTAACCATCACCTGTGGACCATTTTTTCAACAAGTAACGAAACAGCATCGCCTAAATGAAACGCAAATATTCGAATAAAATATCAGGCAAAATATGCCACCATTTATGAAACTAATGAAAAAACAAAAACATAAACGAACCCCTCGCGTCGTTTGCCGTGGTCAATGTAAAAGGCGTGACGTTTCGACAAGTGATTGGCGGCGACGCATTCTGTGAAAGGGACAATGCGCAAAGACAATTCCTAATCAATTCCTTCAGCTTCAGCACATTTTCATGGGCCATCTTTGAAAAGGAAGGGAAAAATATGTCGACAAAAACATAACGGAATCCAAAAGCTAAGAATTATTTTGAACTAAATATGCCGCTTCTGGTCCAAGTTCGAAATTGTTACCAAGCGAAGCGGACACTTGTGCTGTTTATATCCACTTTTTGGTCAATTTTTCAAAAACAGCACATTGTGATTTTTTTGGCCATAACTTTTGGCATTTTTGCCTTTTAATTTCTATTAGCAAAAAAAAATTGTGTATGGAAAGTATACGAGAATGGAAAATTCGTTTTTTTATTTGTTATATTATTGACAATGATTTTTTTTTGCGTTTCATTCGTGTAAATCTGCAAATGCTCCCTCCTCCGTCTCCGTAAATCCAATTTCTCATATCGCGCCTCGTTCTTTGTGTTCGCGTACTATCCTTTGACTATTATACATTCACTTGGTTCGATGACCACTTCCTGCGCAACGGAACAAAAAACCATAAAAGTACGAAAAAAGGCGCCCCCTTTTTTGTACTTGGAATGAAATTGGACGTCGGTCACCGAACTGAACGATTTCGCCTCGTCGAGCTTGGTTTCTGAAGCGTTTGGCCTCGACGGTGTGCCGTTCGACACATGTAAATGGCACTTTCTGCTGTTTGGGCTGCGGCTGTTGCTCTTCTCGCTTCTGTCTCTGCTCGTTTTTTTCGTTGTCAATGCCATCGTTCGTCACCGTTAAAGTGCCATGAGGACAATGCTTCACCGAATGCAACGAAAAGCACAGTTGATGCGGGTACTCATGCAAAAGAGTCTTCGGCACGGCAGCTAAAAGAATAAGGCGATTTCCCATTTTGGAAGGCTTTGTTTTTTTTGATCCAATCTTTTTATCCACCGTTAGTTCTATTCAATCCTTTTTATTTGTCCACCGACCGATTTGTTGCGCCATCGGCGTGCCCTCGTCGTCCTTCTGCTGCTGCTGTTGAGATTCCTCCACCTCCTGCTCCGCCTTCTCTGTTTGCTGTGTATGGAATTTGTCCAAAATTTGGCTGTGTTCGTCGCATTCGCCGTTCTCTTCCCCCTCCTCGTCGACCAACGAATAGGCGCGTTGCAATTCTTTGACATTGTCCGTCTGGCGGCCGTTTGGCATGCGCAATTCGTCGCCGGCATTATTGTTCCAATTTCCGCATAAGCCTAAACGAATATCAAAAATACCATTCTTAACTGACTGAACTGACTGACCACATGACTGATGACGATTCTGTTGGCCGTTAAGCCAAATGCGAACTTTTTGGCCGTCAAAATGCACCGAAAGTGCGCCGGTGGCACCGATGGGCTGCCCATTGTCAGGATCAGTGCCGGACGTTGCCGATTCGATGGTCACCGCCTCTTTGCCGGCGGATGATTGGACAAATTCGATGCCATTTGGAATATCCGCCAAAGGCTGTAAAAGGTGTCCAAAGCATCATTCAATGATTGATGGATTGACAGTTTCCCTCTACCGTTTCTGATGAATTTGTCCATTTCTTTCCGTTGATTTGAAATTGGAGTTTTGTGTCGGGTTGCTGCGCGTTCGGCTCGACCATTACAATGCCAATTTCAGGTGTAATCACTTTGAGTTTCTAAGAAAATGCCAAAGGCGATGTGCCATTTTCTTTTTTTTAATCAATTCTCTCTCTCTCTCTCTCTCTCTCTCTCTTTCTTTACCATTTGGTCGCTGTTTGACACCGCTTTGATCAGCACCGCGTACTGCGTGTGTCCCTCGGCGGAACAGTCCTTTGCCAACACTGTCCAACACGTGGGCATGGGAGTGTCCAATTGTGCTCCGTCAAATGTTTGAAGTTGGCTTGTCAAAGTGTTAAGTCGACAGACGGCACGAGAACGCAGCGGAAGTGCCATTTGGTGAAGCAGTTGAGGAAGAGCCACAGAAGCAGCGGGAGAAGAATTGGGAAGAATGGCGCCGCGGGGGAAATGACGGCCAATGAGCGGAAATGGACGAACGGCAGAGGCCAATTGGACGGTGTGGAACACGGTCAGTTGCTGCGGACTGCGAATGGTCATGTTGAAGTGTCGCCGTGTCGTCGGGTCAATGCTCAGCGTGGCCATGGTTCTGCCCCGCTGCACAATGTTCCTGCTGTCCCCCAACTTCGGCACGTTCTTTTCCGGCGCCATGTCGCCGCTGTCCTCCTCTTCATTCTTCGCCAGAATTACTGTTGAGGCGGTGTTGAAAAAGTGTGCGCTTTTGACGGCCTCCAAACAGCGAAGGAACACATTCTGCGCGGTCCGTTTCAGTCTCCAATCGGCCACCAGCGTGTATTTGTCCACAAAAGGGAGCCCATGCTGTTCAGCATTATCGGCAGTGGTGTTGGTGGCTGCATTTTGTTCATCAGCGACGAATTGGTGTGCCAATTGCTGAAGCATTGCCGCGCTCGGCTCGCCTTTGACGCCGACGCTTATCGATTGTTTGGGCTGTCCATGGGCCTTCCATTCCAAGTCGGCTCTGCTCATAAACGTGTTCTGCTGCTGTGCCATGTCCGTTTGGTTGTACTGCTTCAAATCGGGCGCCTGCGTGGGGAAAAGTGACTGCATTTGCAAGTCGGCCGTCCACTGCTGTTGGCGCTGGCCCACGGAACGTTGGAGTTGAGCGTGCAAAACGCACAAACGCATGCTTTTATCGCACAAATTGTTAAGCCTGAGTTCGGCACGTCTAAAAGGATACCAAGAGGGATGACCAAGCATGGTAAAGTCTAATCAGGCATTCATTTCATTAATTTGCCTGTTCCGATCACTTCCAACGGTCTCCATGGACGCTTTAAGCGTATGTTTGTACGCCTTCTGTTCTCCCAATTGTTCCAAATATGCACCAATCCGTCGCTGCTCCTCTTTCATCGAATTTTGCTCTGAACTGCTTGCCGATGTTGGCTGCTCTTCGTCTCCATCAGCCTCTTCCCCCGCGGGGCTTTGCTGTCCAATGTTTTTCGAAGCGGCGACAAAAATGAAAGGTTTCAGCAATTCTTTGAATTCGGCACGGGAAATTCCGTCTCCTCCTCTGCTGATTTGGCGTTGGAACAAATTCCAGCTGAGGTAAAAGGCAATTTCGTGCGGTGAACGACCACCGCCCTTTTGCGACTCTTCGAGAGATAATTGACAGTGATTTTCTGCTGAGAGCAATGTCTAAACAGCAGAACAGTCCATGAATTTTGAGTTCATTTTTTAATTTTTCTGCCCGCCGGACCTTTTTTTATCGGTCAAATATGCAATGTTGAACCCAATTTTATCCGATTCGAGAAAAGTCTCACGTTTTTTTGTTTCTTGTCTCGAATTTCGGGCACAAAGCTCGGTCTTGGTTCCCGGAAAATTTAAGGTCTCGAGCAATCTCCGAATTTTGGTCAGTGTCTGCTCTCACCTTGGCCCACTCCTTCAGTTTGTCCATCCGTCGCGGCGTGTGCAAAAGGCCTTTGAGACGGAAGGGAATTTGGAGGAGGGACTGCTCCGTGTCGGAGTGTTCGTCGAAAGTCCACGCCATGGAAGACAATTGCTGATTTTGCACGGATTTGCACTGCTCGCCAAAGTGGAGGAAAACTGATGGCTGATAAGGCGAAGAATTGTGCATGTTTTCCGTCCCAATGAATGTCAACGGCAAAGTGTGAAAAGAAAAGAGGCGAGTCTAAACGGAAAAAGTGCCAAAACAAAATAAATAAATAAATGCCAAAATTTTGGCATTTATTTGTCTCAAACTGACCAAAGTCTGGGGCACCTGCACGTTCAGTTTGAACTGCTTCTGCTGGGACAGTGTGTTCAGTTGTGCAGTCAGTGGCAAATTTACATCGATGGCGCCGATATGTTTGACACCGGCCGAATGGACAGGTGAGGCCCACACCTGTACAGGTACCAAGGATGTTCCAAGCCGGACATAATCCGATTTCGATTAAATGAGTGATTACGATTCGGGGAAAAAATCCGATACGATTAAAAACAGATTCTGATTATGGCCAAAGATCCCTATTTTTGCGATTCGGCATATATATCCCAGATGGGTGGATACCTTCATCTTTTGAATGCGCCCAAAGGTTGCTGTCGGGTGCAATTGCAGGGCAATTTGAGATTGGCCAAGTCGGCCCGCGTTGGCTTTGACAGTGCCAAAGGCAAAAGATTTGTGCTGAATGTGCAATTGCTGGCCCGTGCTGACAAAACATGGAAGTTTCAAGCTTCAATGTCTGTGCCCTCCCTGCCCATTCGACCTCATTGGCACTCGCGCTGATCGCTCGTGCCAAAAAAGAATGCCGGATGCGTCAAGCGCTCGCTGGCGTTGGCCGATGCCCGTCAGTTGGGCGACAGAGCCAATTCCGACCATAAGCAGCTTCTTCAGTGTGCCGACCACCGAATTCGATTTTTTCTGTCCTCCGGTGCCAATGGGCAATACGACCGTGTCAATGTTATTCTTCAAAATGGGGCATCGATTTGAATGAATCGGCGGGGAGGGGAAAGACAGTCAAAAAATGCCACTGACCACTCGCAGGGAAAGCACCACAAATGGTTGTTGCTGGGGCTGCTGATCAGCGTCTGAACTTTGCTGATCATCCGAACGGCCAACGATGGACAGGCGACGCCAAAGGGCACGTAACTGATCAGCAGCTGAACTGACCAGCGAAGCAGAAGACTGTTCGGGTGACTGCTGCTGCTCAGTGCTGTTATGCCGTTGCTGGTCCTTATTAGAGGGATTCAGGGACGGAGCCGAATTGGAGAGATTCAGGGATAGAGCCGGATTCCAGGGATTCCGGGATAGAGCCGGATTCCGGGGAAATTCAGGGAATAAAACCGCCAAAGTCAGGGATTTAACAGGTTCCGGGGGATTCAAGGATGGAACCGGATTCCCGTGGACCGGATTTCCACGCCTTTTTTTTCGACATTCCGTCACATCTCTGATCCTCTTATGATGTTGGGGCACTTTGCTTATTCTATTCTCTCTTTTTCTTTACTCCAATGTTTTGTCCATTTTCGTCCGTCTCTTTTAACAATTTGTTGAGCCCGGCCTCGGAGAACAACAATTGCTCAATGTTCTGCTGATTGATGGTCAGTTTCAGCTGTTCCTCGGACATTTGCCCATTGAACAGCGAAGAAAGTGAGAAGAATGAATGAGTGGGCAATGCGCTCGTTTTGTCAGTAAAAACCTTTCAATTTGAAATTGAAATCCGATATTGGTTCGAATTATAATTTGGCATTTGTGCCGACAAAAGTTGGCACCACAATCTTCGACCACCGTTTCGGTAGGGAATCGACTTTTAGATCAACCCTAAAGCCAACAAATTTAAACACACTTTGGATGCCTGCAGCAAAATGCCTTGGCCCTCCTCATCACTAAAAAGGGCATTTGTCTGTGTGAAACTGCTGAGTCCGACAATGGCATTTTGCCGAATTCGTTGCTCCAACTCGAATTTGTCCACTCCCGCCATTAGCAGTGCCTCTTTGATCCGTTGGGCACTGTCAATTATTTAACCACATTTTCATGATCACTGCTTACAATAGTACCCCCCCCCCATTGTGCCGTCACTTTTTTTGGTGTCTTTTGGCCGGCGATTTGGACAGCGCCTGCAGCGTCGAGTGAGCATAAGCCAACATTTGCGAGCAGTGCTCTTTGGCCATTGTAAATGCAATTTGTTCAATGACGGAGTCCGTCGGCGACAGTTGCGACTGCATCAGTACGTTAAGCGCGGAGAGGCGTGTCTGCAGAGAAAAACGTAACTCGGCTGATTTAGAAGTGAATTATTGCGATGACCCCTCGGGGGACTTTAATTACAGATTCATTGTTGGGGGATTTATAGGAAAACCACGGATTGATTGATCGCTTGGGGCATTATTGCAAAAATAAAAACGACGGATTGCCTGGGGGCATTCTTGTTGATTGACAAATATGGGCAGCAGCAGCCGTTGCACTTTTTCCGACGGAATTCGTCGAATCGCTTCGATTGCATTTTGGCGTATTATCAATTCGTGCTGCTGATCCCTTGCGGAACATGTCGGCTGGTCCTTGCGCTGCTCCTCCGTCCCCTTTGATCTGCTGATCAAATTGGCCAATTCGTCGGGCACTTCGTCCAATGCGGCATTTCCAATGGCCTTCGAAGTTTTCGACAAATTGTCACAAATGTAAAATGTCCTTGGGGCACACCTTCAGGGCAATTGCCTTCTCCACGATGTCATCGCCGGCACCGGTGCTGAACTGTTCCAGCAAAGCCTTTGAGTACAGCTCCATTTTGTGGTCCGGACATTGCTCAATCTGTTGGTGACAATTGTTTGGCATTACCAAAAGTGTTTTTGGTCCCATAATTTGACTTCGCCCAACGGAGTGCCGACCGCGCATTGGCGCTGAATGCGTTTCATTTGCATCAATTCGCCAACGATGGCACCAAAACTAAACATCTTTTAAACATCGGGGAACCAAAAATGGACAATGTTGGCACTTTTAAAGAGTCAAAAGTTAAGGGCAAATGTCCTTCCATCTCACCTCAGCCAGCTTGTCTGTCTGAGCAGCTCAGAGCTTTGGACCCGTTTGGATTTGCATAACGCCAAAAGAGCGTCCGCAATTCGATCGGAAGGGGCGACGAGTCCGCAGCCGCGGCTGAACGTCTTCAACATCTGTGCCGCCTTCAGATCCGTGAACTCGTCTTGCTCAATGCGTGTCAGCAGCATCTTCAGCGTGTTGCGCGTGCCAGCGGCCGCAAGGGCATCCGCAAATAATTGGAAGGCAATTCGGTCATCGTCGACTTTGTCCTAAAGGAAACAAACGACGATAGCAATTTGATGACAATCCGCCAACGAAATGGAATGCATGGGACAATGAGTCAATGACAATCGCAACGCGGGGGACAACCATCAAATCAACGATGGTTCACCTTCATTTGTTTCAGTTCCTGCTCCGTTGAGAAGCGCAGAACCTGCACAGCTTCGTCCATGAGCTCCGTTCGGCTCAATGCCTGCACAGTGCCGTCATTGGCCGACGCCTGCGACTGCGCGACTTTGCGCAAACAATATTCTGCGAGTTGGATTTTAGAGGTCGAATTGGGGAAGTTCAGAACAAAGGGGCTGCCCGGTGAGGGCATTCGGCTGCCAGCAGTCGCCGTCGTCTTCGGTTCGCCGTTGTTGAACGCTTTTGCCTGACGCTGACACTTGCCAGTCTCTGGCAACTCATCGCCAAACATGAAGAAGCACTTCTCCTGAACCAACCACCGATGGAATGGCATTGTGCCGCCGTGGCAGCCCCGCTGGCATCTCCGCCCGTGGGTCGTCCTTTTTCGGCGCGTTCATTTTGCCCACCTGCTGCTCCATCTCCGCGTTGTACAGCAACTGCTCGCGTTCCATCCATGACTTGTCCCCCCGCTGAAGCCGTCTCTTGATGTTCTTCTGCTGCTGCTGCTTTGTGCCGATGAATGTCATTTTTGCCACTGCCACCGTTTGCATTGCTTGACTTTGTTCCGCCTCCGACCCCTTCAGCGTGTATTGGGACAACAATTCCACCGACTGAGGCACCAACAAATTGGGGTCCATCTCCAACAAATTGCTGCCGTTATGCAACGCGTTGCTTGCCAAGTTAAAAAATGAATAGCGAACGGTTGTTGAACGATCCAAAAATTGACGAGCTAAAATTGAAAATGACAATAAATGGTAAAGCATTGCTCACAAATCAGAGCATTGGCACCGCCAATTTGTTTACGGCGGGGATGTTGATAATGCTCTGCCCGCTGTTTTGCTTCATCGTCTGCTTGCATTCTAAAAGTAGTGTCTGCCAGGCGCGTGCATCGATCGAAATTGATCGATTTGGTCATACTGATCAGTTGAGCTGAGAAGGGCACCATGGTGTAGTCGGTTTCGCAGTCGCCCTCAATGCTCGTCTGAATGTTAGATTCGAACATGCATCAGGAAGGCAACCGGATACCGAAAATTAAAGTCCGGAATTCAGACCATCCAGATTTTTTTCATTCCTGAATCTGGTTGCATCCATAATATGCATATTTCTGTGGACATATAATCAAAGAAATGGAATGACTAGCGAAGACCAGCAGAAGGAGGCCCCATTCAAAGCTATCCCGGCATCCCAAGTCTTTGACGAATTATGCCCTTTTGACAGGTCGCACATTCGACCATTTCCAACCAAAACGGCACGCACTTCGCGCACAGTGTAAGTCCGTTGCCATTTGTTCATCCAAAGCTGCTCTTCCTTATGCCGCTGCTGCTGTTCGTCCCACTCCGTCGCTGTACTGCTCGCCGTCGTGTTGTTCTGCTTCTGCTCGTCGTCCATTGTCTGCTGCTTCTGCTCGTCGTCCATTGTCTGCAGCTTCTGCTGTTGCACAATGTCTTCCAATCGAAATTGGCCCATGCTCAAAATTGCCTGAAGTAGAGAGAGAAATGTCATTTTGAACATTTTGTCATTATTTGTGGCCAATTTGCCGACCTTTTTCATGTTTCGGGACCATGCCGGTTCCATGGGGTCGAAGTAAACGTTGTGAATGCCCGCCCGGGAAAAGGTGAAGCGGACGGGCCGTTCAAGATGCACATGGCTGAACTGCGTCACGGATTCGAACATGCTGACGGGCAGCAACTTTGCGGGATTCCACTCCATCGACGGATGTCCGTTCAATTGGCCGATCAGACATTCGCTCAGAATCATTGTCACCTCGCCTGGCTCGACCATTTCGAAGCTGACCAACGCTTGAAAACGGCCCATCGCCCGTTGTACAGAAACCCAGGGGGCATAACCTGTGGGAATGACAATAATGGCATTGGCATTTTGCTTCGCTTAGAGCACCAAAAGGGCTTTTGACCGACCCGAAATTGTCTGAGAGTCGTAACGATGTTGGAATACGTGGCCGAGCTGCAAGTATCT
>JAKKIK010002087.1:0-12713 GCA_024500135.1 Heterodera carotae
AAAGAGAGGAATGAAAAAAGAGAGGAATGAAAAAAGAGAGGAATGAAAAAAGAGAGGAATGAAAAAAGAGAGGAATGAAAAAAGAGAGGAATGAAAAAAGAGAGGAATGAAAAAAGAGAGGAATGAAAAAAGAGAGGAATGAAAAAAGAGAGGAATGAAAAAAGAGAGGAATGAAAAAAGAGAGGAATGAGAAAGTTTTGGAGCTATAAATGTCTATTACATCTTTATTACTCAACCAATTTTTATAAATTCGATATCTTTGTAATCAATTTGTTGCCCCTTAATTTCAATTCAGTCGATTCTTTTTCAAATTCGACAGTGCTTCCATTGCATTTAGTTGTTATCCCTTAGATTCTCGAATTAATCCCAAAATGTTTCATCCATTTTGAAATGGTCTGGTGACTGGTCCCAATTTTCTGTTTTCTTCCGCTCGAAATTGGCGCATTCCTTTTGCGAATGCATTCCTTTTTGAATAAATTCCTTTTTCAATTTAATATATTTGTCAACAATTTGTCGTTGTTCCTTCTCTAAATATATTCTTTTTACACTTAAGCTTCTTTTTCCATGCAAATATTCTCGTTCGATTGGTACCGAAACTTTTTGCTATTCTTTGTTCTATTTGACTCCATTCTTTTGTCGTATGTTTCTCTTTTCCCTTATAACTCTCTTTTATTTCATGAAATTTTTGAATTATTTCTCTTTTTCTTGGCTGATCAGTCACTTTTTTCTTATTCTGATCACTATGTCCAATATTTGTCCCAGTTTCTTCCGACCTTTGATCACTAATTTGTGCCGTTTCGTCCTCTTCATTTTCGGTATCATCCCAATTTTCATCATCAAACATTCCATCAAATTGATGCCGCAATTTTTCTTGTACAAAATGCTCAGCTCGGTCGATTTGATCACGATCAATTTCCTCCACATTGTCCCATCCTTGTCCAAATATTTGATCAAAGGTTTTGGACAGTTTTAGCATTTGGCATTGGTCGCACAATAAAACTGAATTATTGAACAATTTAATGAAATTAAGAAGTATTGTAAAATCATAATCAAAAATAAAAGTATACAAGAAAAAAATGGCAACTAAATTATGCACAAATTTGGATGAAGCTTGGTGTTAGCCAACCAACAATAAAAAATAGTCGAACCAATTTGGTATAAAATTTATGCAGTAAAAATGGAAAAGATGAAGCAGTATTGGGCAATAAAGCGATCGAATTCAAAAAGATCAACTTGGAAAAAAATTGCAACAATTTACATCAGAATGGAAGAAATTTTATGTAAATTAACGCGGTTCAAAACATTTTTATGCCACAAAATACAACAATTACGATCACGATTATTTATTCATTCAATCAAATTTTTGTATTATATTGTTTATATTGGTTGAAGCTGCCGCCTCCGATTTGTCAACAAATTGCTTCTTCCATACATAAATTGTACTTACACCAACGCCCAAATCATTCGCTATCTTTTTTTAAATTGAATATATTCTTTGGCTGAATGTCGTCCCATTTGCTTATATTTCATTCGCATTGCGTCAAATTGACGGACAATTTCAATTTTCTCGTTGCTGTCCTTTTGGCTGGTTAGGTTTATGCCAAATTGCTTCATCCATTTTGAAATTGTTCCATAACTGACACCAATTTTCAGTTTAATTTCTGCTTTAAATTGGTCCCATTCTACCGTTGAATGCGTTCCTTTTTGCATAAATTCCTTTTTCAAGTACGGGGAGTACGGTATTGGTGGCCTGCCGGGCCATAAGTACCCCTAATGAAAGTTATAGGATTTTGAGAATTATAATTGCAATTTCATCAAAATTAACAGAGAACAAATCAAAATTAATAATATTTCTGATCAATTGGTATACCCACTTCGGGTTTTTCGACACATTGTCCCATCCCTTCTCCAAATATTTGATCAATTATTGTTGGACAGTTTTAGTTCAATTTTGGAATGCCGTGAAGTCGAATGAACTGAGTTTTTTTAGAATACTCAACGTGGGTTGATATGTCTTGCCCAGTGTCCCAAGATATTTTTTTTGGATATTTTTAAGGCAACATTTATCAGCATAAACAAAAAAAAAAGGATATATCAATAATGTTCACAACATGAAATTCTCAAGACCAAGAAAAGCCTTGAAAACGAGACTATCGAGTTTTCACGTATTGTTCGTCGGCTGAAGTTACCCTTTCTCCAAATTTCTTCTTCCATCTAAAAATTGTACTTTTACCGACGCCCAAATCATTCGCTATTTTTCGTTCAAATTGCCTCCATTCTTTGTTTGAATGCCGTCCAATTTGTTTATAATTGTGTCGCATTTCATCGAATTTACGGACAATTTCAATTTTCTCGTTTGCGTCCTTTCGTTTTATGGGGACCTTTCGCTTTGTTAGTCCAAATTGATTCATCCATCTTGAAATAGTCTTTAGACTGACCCCAATTTTACCCTTCAATTTTGCTTTAAATTGGTTCCATTCCACCAGTGAATGTTTTCCTTTTTGCATAAATTCCTTTTTCAATTTAATATATTTTTCAACAATTTGTCGTTGTTCCTTCTTTTTTCACTTATAGCTAATTCCTTTTTCCATGCAAATATTTTCTGTCGACTAACATTCAATTCTTTTGCTATTCTTTCTTCAATTTGACTCCATTCTTTTCCTGTATGCTTCCCTTTTTGCTTATAACTCTCTTTCATTTCATGAAATTTCTGCACTGTCTCTCTTTTTCTTTGCTGGTCAGTCACAATAAATCGATCATTCTGATCACCATAACCTTCATTATTTATTCCACCTAATTCAACAGTCTGATCGCCATTTTGTGCCGTTTCGCCCTCTTCATCTTCGGCCCAATTTTCGTCTTGAAACATTTCGTCGAATTGGTGCCGCAATTTTTCATAGCAAAATTGTTCATTTCTTAGATCAGTTTGATCAGTTTGTTGGTCCCATCCTTTGCCAAAAATTTGATCAAAACTTTTCGTTTCTTCCTTTATTTTGCCTGGATTAGCTTTACCGAATAAATGTATTGAAATAATAAACAATATTATAATTATTTGACATAATAATTTCATAGTTGGGAGTCTTTTATTATTTTGAAGATTTTTGCGAATAATTTTTTTACGAAGATGCTTTAATGAAAAATATAATATATATTATGCAAATATTAAATGTATCACTAATATTTTTGTTCAAATAAATAGTCATAATAATATTAATATACAATTTCCATTGGATAATTCAGCAAATTTATTTTGAATATACATACATATATGCGTTGGATATTGATTTCATCTTCATAAATAAAATTATAAATTTTATATTCAATAATATGAATAAATTCTATTTTTTTTGCAAAAAAAAACAGTTTCCTGTGAGTTTTATTTTGGTTTGACCCCAACTTTAGTCATAACAGTGTCAATTCGCCGAAAATTTTTTAAATCAACGAAAACTCTTTAAATCAAAAGTTATTTTAATTTAAAAAAGTAAAAGTCGGTATTTTACTAATTTCAACTAAATTGAGAAAAAAATTCACCCAAATGCCAAAAAAGGCATGAAAAAGGCACCACTGTCAAAAAAACATGCAGAGGCATTAAGGCACGAATATAGCAAAAAAGGCAAAAAAAAAAAGACACTATAAAACGTAACTGTGACTTCCGAGTTATGCTATAACCTATCAAAATTTTTCAAATTTCGTAATTAGGTATGAAAAAGGAAAAATTCAACCTCTTCATTGTTTAAATGAAATCCTAATGATTAGGACTGAAAATTACCATTAAAAAATCTCGTTTTAATTATTCTTTCTTCAATTGGAATTTTGAAGAGCATCCATTGCCAAGTCAAGGTCCCGCTCAACTCACTTAATAAAATTACATTATCCTACATCGGAGTCTCCGACCCGCGACCAAAAATTTCGAACCCAAGAACAATGCTTAGCAATAATATTTACTTGCTGAAAAATAAAATTTTTGGATATTAATGTTCCAACTTTTAGTCAGGGGGATTCGGAATTGGTCAAATAGGAGGTCATATTCGTGTTCAGCGCCTCAAATTATCCTAGAAATTTTGGAGTAAAAAATTCTGGACCAGAAACCGAAGGTTATCCCTAAGCCTAGTCTAGGACTATATTTTGCACAATTTTTTTTTGTAGAATGAAGCTACAAATCAAAAAGGCTTTTTAGTCAAGCGACGGCGGAAGAAATGGCGGTCCGGGAGATGATGGAAATGCTGGTATGGAAATGGCGGTCCGGAAATAGTGGTCCAGGAATGGCGGTCCGGAAATGGCGGACCGGAGATGACAGAAATGGCGGTACGGAAATTGCGGTCCAGGAATGGCGGTCCGG
The DNA here is from genome assembly GCA_024500135.1 of Heterodera carotae. Classification (NCBI taxonomy): domain Eukaryota; kingdom Metazoa; phylum Nematoda; class Chromadorea; order Rhabditida; family Heteroderidae; genus Heterodera; species Heterodera carotae. Next base: position 4,340 of record JAKKIK010002087.1, read on the forward strand.
AAATGGCGGACCGGAGATGACAGAAATGGCGGTACGGAAATGGCGGTCCGAAAGTGTCCAGTTCCCTAACAAATAAGCCTAAGATTAATGCCAGAAAAAGCATTATATAACTGATATATTAATGAATTTTATAATTTTTATGTTTTTACAAAATCAATCCAACGGATGTTAGCGATATATTTAATAGGGCTGCTCGGTACCATAAATTCCAAGGTACCCGGTACTCAGTTCCGGTACCGGTACCCAAAAAACACGGTATTTTACCGACTCGGTATCGGTACTACCGAGCAGCAGCCCTAATATTTAAAGCTTGCATAATTATAATTTTTTTTCATTAAAGCAGTTCTCTATAAAAAATTATTCGCAAAAATCTTCAAAATAATAAAAGACTCCCAACTATGAAATTATTATGTCAAATAATTATAATATTTTTTATTTCAATTCATCTATTCGGCAAAGCTAATCCAGGCAAAATAAAGAATGAAACCAAAAGTTTTGATGAAATATTTGGTAAAGGATGGGAACAACAAATTGATCAGACTGATCTAAGAATTGAACAATTTTGCTATGAAAAATTGCGACACCAATTCGACGAAATGTTTGATGACGAAAGTTGGGCCGAAGATGAAGAGGTTGAAACTGTACAAAATAATGATCAGACTGATGAATTCGGTGGAATAAATAATGATGGTTTTGGTGATCAGAATGATCGATTTATTGTGACTGACCAGCAAAGAAAAAGAGAGACAGTGCAGAAATTTCATGAAATGAAAGAGAGTTATAAGCAAAAAAGGAACATACGACAAAAGAATGGAGTAAAATTGAACTAAGAATAGCAAAAGAATTGAATGTCAGTCGACATAAAATATTTACATGGAAAAGGGAATTAGCTCTAAGTGAAAAAAGAATATATCCAGAAAAGGAACAACGACAAATTATTGGCAAATATATTAAATTGAATAAGGAATTTATTCAAAAAGGAAAACATTCCCAAAAGGAATGGGAACAATTTAAAGCAAAATTAAAGGGAAAAATTGGGGTAAATCCTAGTACTATTTCAAAATGGATGAAGCATTTGGGATTAAGCCGTAAAACTCATCCATATTCACAAGAAAAGCAACAACGACAAATTGTTGAAAAATATATTAAATTGAAAAAGGAATTTATGCAAAACGGAAAACATTCATCGGTGAAATGGGTCAAATTTAAAAATGAAGCCAAACAAAAACTTGGTGTCAGTCATAATACTATTTCAAAATGGATGAAGCATTTTGGGATTAAATCGAGAAAATCTAAGGGATAACAACCAAAGGCATTGAGATGCACTGCCAAATTGGGAAAAAGAATCCAAGAAAATTTATCCATTTCATGATAAAGACAAAAAGAAAGTTATGCTTTTTTCTTGGAAACTCATAATTTTTTTCAATTTATTCCTGTGCTTTCTTTTATTTTGTTCAACCTAATTTCACACTGTAATTTCGTTTTTTTAATTCAAAAATGTTAAAAAAACAATAATTTTTATTGCAAAATAATTTAATTACTAACCTAGAAAATTATCGATTCAATCAAAAATTAATTTTAAACGATATGCCTCCCCGAAACTTTTTTCTCATCCGATTTGGCTTGTATCCCTTATAATCCTCCAAAAAATTCCATAGGTTTCATTTCCGTGTCTTCCATGTTAAAATTGTCATTTTTGGCAGGTCCCTATACACATAAACTGAAAACCGGGGACCCTAAAACCGGCCTAGCCGAAAACGGGTACCTCCATTTGAATCCGGCCGCTGCCCACCCACAAAGTATTATAAAAAAACCCTTAGCTAGATTTGTTTTTATGCCAAAAAATAATATAAAACAATTTAAAAAAAAAATAATTTTCCAAGTTAATTTTGTTCATAAATGCCCATTTGTGCCATTCCTCGAATGTGTGCCGTCCCTTTTTGCTTATAAGTCCATCTTATTTTATGAAATTTTTGAACATTTTTCTCTTTCGCTGATTCATCACCTTTTCTTCTGATCAAAATTCCTATATTTATCCCAATATTTAAGCGATTTTTGATAAAATTGACCAAAATGCATCATTTTTAGCACAATTTTGATGAAAAAAAAACAGAAAACAATAAATTCGTACATATTTAAAATTTTATAGAAAAGGCATTTTGAAAGTTTTTTTCGCAAAATTTTTTGAAGTTTAAATTTTCGGCAAAAAACACTCAATGTTTTTGGGAACATTTGCAAATTTTGACGAACATTGCCAAACATGAGGTAAAAAGGCCTGGACTTCATAAAGAAGTTGGGGATAATAATCTAAGCCGTATTTCGAACAAGTCTGCAAAATTTAAAGCCGAAATGTTCATTCTATGTTCGTATGTTTTAAACCCCATTTTTGGCAATATTCGTCAAAAATTGCCGATTTCGTATTTTTATTTTCAGCAAAAATAATTACCTAAAACAAAAATTTCTCTTTCGCTGATTTATCACCTTTTCTTCTAATCAAAATTCCTATATTAATCCCAATTATTCCGTGTTTTGGTGAAAATTTTTTCAAAAAATATGCGAAATTTAAGCGATTTTTAATAAAATTGACCAAAATGCATTATTTTTAGCACAATTTTTGAAAAAAAACAGAAAACAATAAGTTCGTACATAGGTATATAAAATTTTATAGAAGGGCATTTTGAAAAGTCAGGCAAAATTAGAGAAATTTTAAAAATGTGAATTTCATTGGGTAGGTTTGTAACATTCGCATTTGTTCTTTTTCCAATTTGGCAGTGCATCTCAATGCCTTTGGTTGTTATCCCTTAGATTTTCTCGAATTAATCCCAATTTCTCGAGCATTATTTATTGTTGGTGGGCTGAGTTTACCGTTTCAGCAAATTTCTTCTTCCATCTAAAAATTGTACTGTAACCGACGCCCAAATCATTCTCAATTTTTCTTTCAAATTGACTCCATTCTTTGACTGAATGCCGTCCAATTTGCTTATAATTTTGTCGCATTTCATCGAATTTACGGATAATTTCAATTTTCTCGTTGTTGTTTCGTTTTATGGGGTTTTTTCGCTTTGTTAGTCCAAATTTCTTCATCCATTTTGAAATAGTCATATGACTGACTCCAATTTTGCCCTTCAATTTTGCTTCAAATTGTTCCCATTCCATCGATGAATGTTTTCCTTTTTGCATAAATTCCTTTTTCAATTTAATATATTTGCCAACAATTTCTCTTATTTGCTTCTCTGATCTTTTTCCACTTAAAGCTAATTCCTTTTTCCATGCAAATATTTTATTTCGACTCACATTCAAATCTTTTGCTATTCTTTGTTCAATTTGACTCCATTCTTTTGTCGTGTGCTTCCCTTTTTGCTTATAAGTTTCTCTCATTTCATGAAATTTCTGCACCAACTCTCTTTTTCTTTGCTGATCAGTCACAATAATCCGATCATTCTGATCACTTTCCTTTAATTGATAACTCTGATCATCATCATTTTGTGCCAATTCAGCATCTTCATCTTCGGCAGAGGCAGCCCAACTTTCGTCTTCAAACATTTCGTCGAATTGGTGCCGCAATTTTTCATAGCAAAATTGTTCATTTCTTAGATCAGTCTGATCAATTTGCTGGTCCCATCCTTTGCCAAAAATTTGATCAAAATTTTTCGTTTCTTCCTTTATTTTGCCTGGATTAGCTTTATCGAATAAATGTATTGAAATAATAAACAATATTTTAATTATTTGCATAGTTGGAGTTGTAGATTTTTGCGAATAATATTTTTTGAATTGAACTGCTTTAATGAAAAACATTTATAAATTATGAAAGTATTAAATATATGTCACTAATATTTTTTTCAAATACAATAAATGTCATAATAATATTATTGTACAATTTCTATTGGTTAATTCAGCAAACTCATTTTGAATATGTATACATACATATACGCGTTGGATATTGATTTCTTCTTTATAAATAAAATATAATATTGTATATCATTAATATGTATAATAAAGATATTTTTTGGCAAAAAAACAAAGCCGGCTTTCCGACCCCCGGTTTTCGGTTTCGGTTTATAGGTTTCGGTTTTTCAAAGAATTTCATAATTTTTGCTTAAAATTTTTTTTATTATTTTTTTAATAAATAATTTGTGAAATTTTGATGGAAAAACGTAAGAGACCAAGTTTCCCGGAAAAAAGTGCATGCGTACCAAATAAAACATTTTTCGATGGAGATCCTGGGTCTGGCAGTGCCGACAGGCACCGCCGGAAAAAATTTTGAAAATTTCAAGTTATTTTTTAACAGAATTTTGTTCACGTTTTGTGAAAAAGTTATTTTTCGCGCTGATTTTTGGGGCGAACAGGTTGAGAAAAAAAATTGAAATTGATAAAAAATACAGGTTTGTTTCCAAAAAAGGTTCACATTTTTTTTGAAAGTTCAAATTTAATTGAATTCAAAATCTTCTCCCTAAAAAAATTAATTATTTCAAAAATTATATTTTTATTAATTCAGAAATTAGGAAAAGATTTTTTATTAAATTTACTATGTTTCAACTTGTTTATGCATATTTGGTGCTATCTTCATGTTTTTGTACATATTAAACATACTTATTTAGTAGGGATACTCAGTACCTAGTACCGATAGCGAATACCGAGTCGGTAAAAGTACCGGGTTTTTGGGTACCGGTACTGGAACCGAGTACCGGGTTCTTGGTACCGATTACTCGGTACTTTTTTGCACCCCTAATGATGGGGTTTTGTTCATGCCTTAATCGTGTCTATTGATTTTGACAGTGAGTGATTCCGACAGGAACTATCTAAGCTACTCTCCGTGTCTGCGGTTGATCTCGACAGCAAATTGATTCGACAATGATTGATTTTGACAGTACTCACAAATTTAAAAAAAAAACAAAAAATGTCAATTGATTAAATTTTATAATTCTGCACAGAGACCGGAACTTATGGGTCTAATTTACAGTAGAACTTACAATAAAAAGGATCCTGATCCTGTTCGATCTCTAGTAATTACTACTTTTTTCTTTGCTTTCTTCAATGGTCTGTATCGGAGATGGTGCCGGATTCCGGACCTTTTGGGGTCCGGAATTCCGGATTTTTTTCGAAAAATTTCCGGAATTTTCTGGAATTTTTTTAATAATACCCCGGGGGTACTATTAGAGGAAATAGAGAATTTTTCCAAAAATGATGGGATTTTAAGCGATTTTTGACTAAATATTGAAAACCTTCATTTTTAGTACAATTATTGCTTAAAAATGCTAAAAAAATCAATCCGCTCTAATATATACGCCTATAAAATTTTATTTAAAAAAGCAAAAAATTAACACTTTTAGAAAAGTAAGGCAAAATTATAGAAATTTTTTGAAATTTTTAAGAATTATCGATTTTATTGGTTGAAAAAAATACCGGATTCCGGATTTTCCGGACCTTTTTGGGTCCGGAATTCCGGATTCCGGATTTTCATTTTTGCCATCCGGAACCATCCCTGGTCTGTATTGAACTGTTTATTGGAAAAATGACCCTTCGAGATAAAAGCAGCAAACAAAAATATATAAAACGGCTTTGCCTGGGGTGTGTCCATTACCCCGTCCATTCATTTATTTTCCATGGCTTTGCGGCGTTTTTTTCAGGTAAAATCAATTTGAATTACCTTTGAAGTGTGTTTCGCTTTTTTCACCAAAAATTTTTTCTAAATATTAAAGGCAATCTCAAAATTGATGAAGGGCATTTGTCAAGCAAATGATTGAGGAAGACGAATTATGGGCACAGTAAGAATGGCTGATTTTAAGGCTGCCCCCGAAAACGGAATTAGAGGCCCGAAATCAGCTGAAAGTCCAGTTTAAGACAACAATTTAAGAGCATGTTAGCTGACTTTCAAAATCGTGACCCATTTAAATACTTGAGAAACATGTTCTTACCATTTACATTTTTGAATTGGACAAACATTTCTAGGAAGAATTATAAAATTTAATCAATTGGCATTTTGTTTTTTTTAAATTTGTGAGTACTGTCGAAATCAATCATTGTCGAATTCAATTTGCTGTCGAGATCAATCGCAGACACGGAGAGTAGCTTAGATAGTTCACTGTCGAAATCAATAGACACGTAATGTAACGGTGGCCTAGTGGTTAGTTCATTGTCTTTCAATATGAACTGGCTTGGGTTCTAGTCTCTCTCTGGTAAAAGTATTTTAATCTATAAATTAATAGTTACACTTTCTCTACGTTTTTTCTGTTTTTTAATAGTTTTGAACAGGAGGGATGCGATTTTACCTTGAAAACTAGGCAGTTTCCCGGTTTTTTGCCTTATTTTTCCGGGGTTTCTGTTTCCCATTCATTTATTTGAATAAAATTCTTCAACTTTTGCCTTAAATGTCACTATTTTTCAAAAATTTTCCTGGCGACGCCTATCGGCACCGCCAGACCCATTGCCCCACAAAGATTTTAATTCTTGGTCTCCAAGACCAGAATTTAAATAGCATTTTAATAATGGTTTGTAGACCTCAAAAACCCCCTTTTGAGCGATTTGAGAAAAATTTTAGCGCTTTTTTGGCATTTTTATTGAAAGTACCGAGTCCCAGGTACCGTGGTCAAATACCGAGTACCGGGGTCGAATACCGGGACCGAGTTGCGGGTACCGGGAAATTTCTGTTGCCGAGCATCCCTATTATTTAGTATACATATTTAGGCAACTTTTCGTACACATTTTGGCAACCCTAATAATAATAATAAATTAATTTTACCATTTTTGCTACTTGAAACAAAAATCACATTTTTCCCGCATTCACTTTCACATTTGCAGCCTTTGTCGATCCGCCGCTCGGGGGGAGGGAGCGGGGTGGCTTTGGGAGGGGGGGGGGAGGCTTTCGTTGAGGGATTGATGGAAATGTCTGTCTGTCTGTCTGCACCCCAAAAAATATAGCCGCTTCTTCTTCCTCTTCATTTGCTGCCATGTGTTGTGTTGCCGTTGGGTTGTTCTGCACATCTTTGTCGTCCCCCGTCCCCGCCAATTTGTGCGCTTCTCTGCGCTCACTCCACCACCATTAGGGGTATTCTCACCAAACAGAGTGCAGTCATCAGAGTGATGAGTGATTTTTAAGCGCCACAATGAGACAAGGGAGGGGGGAGGGGATGGGGATAAAGCCGATCGCCACAATGAGACCGGAGGCAGGGGATAAAGCCGAGCGCCGGCGGCAGCGGATGGATCACTTCTATGCTGTCCTCTCTGTGCCCCCTGCTGCTGCTGCTGCTGCTGGCACTCGTTCCCTGCCCCTTCACCCACCCAACCATCTACCACCAAACCACACAACATCCGCCCACTCCTTCAGCAGCAGGAGAGCACTGAGAAGGAGCCTGCGAAAGCTTTATCTCCCCTCTCTATGCTTTATCCCCTCTTCTGCCCCTCTATGCTGCTTCGTCCCACCCTGATCAGTCCCCCTGATCCCTGCCCAACCCCAACCTCAGCCGAAAGCTTTATCTCCTCCCTATGTCTCACCCCTTCCCCTCTCCTCGCTGATATGCTTTTCTCTCTATGCTTCATCCCACCCTGATTATTTCGCCAGCCAGCTCCCTGCCTAACCCCAACCTCAGCCGAAAGCTTTATCTCCCCTCTCTATGCTTTATCCCCCCTACCGCCCCCAGAAATACTCTCTCTTTTCTCTCTATGCTGCTTCATCCCACCCTGATCAGCAGTCTCCCTGATCCCTGCCTAACCCCAACCTCAGCCGAAAGCTTTATCTCCTCTCTATGTCTCACCCCTTCCCCTCTCCTTGCTGATATGCTTTTCTCCCTATGCTTCATCCCACCCTGATCAGTCCGCCAGCCAGCATCCTGCCCAACCCCAACCTCAAACATTCTCAATCCATCAGCAGCAAAGTCGCACAATGAATGGACGGGGGGGGGGAGGGGGGGAGGGGTTGGAAATGAATGGTCAAAAAAGACGGGGAGGCGCTGCTGTTGGTGGTGGTGCTGATCGGGTGGGGGCTTTCTTCAACAAATTGGGAGGGGGGCTGTAGACGGCTGGCGGCTGGATACCCCTCGAGCGCCGCCGCTATTAAGCAAGTTACTTACATACACTCTCTTAAGTGCACTCTCATCCAGCCAGCCAGCCAACTCTCCACATGCACTACCACCAACCCACCCACACACAAACATTGCTCAAAGGCAAAAAAAAAAGTGGCCGGGGGGGGGGGGGGCTAAACACAAAGGTTGGGGTTGTCTCATAGGAAATGGGTTTTTTTAAAAATTTGTTAATATTTTTTTTTTATCTTTTTTTTTTTTTTATTTTTTTGATTTGATTTCTTTTTTCTATTTTTTTTTTGGAATATTTTCTCTTTTATTATATTTTTTTTTAGTTTTGTCTGAAGTAAATTGTGCTC
>JAKKIK010002088.1:0-12698 GCA_024500135.1 Heterodera carotae
TGACTGGTGCGGGCCTTTTACGCAGTCTGCTGGAGCAATGTTAAAATCCGCCAATAATTTATGGCAAATTCACGCCATATGGGCCAAATATTGGTATCGAACACATGTATTCTGGTGGTTTACAAAAAAAAATAATAATATAAGTAGAATTATGAACAAAAAAGATTCCTGGTGACACTAAAAATTCATATTTTTAGCTTTATAATATACTATTGGGTTGTCTTCTAAGTTTTGTCGTTTTTTTTCTATGTTTTTAACCCTTTTTAAAAATGAATTTTAAAAGAAAATAAATAAAAAAACAAAAAAACTCCGCATTGACAAAAAAAAAAGTAAAAAAGGCCAATTCGGTTTGTAAAATGACTTTATTTTCATTCTTTCCTCGAAACCGAACACATGTATTCTGGAGGTTCATGTAATTTAAACAAAAAAAATGAAAAGTCTGACCAAGAAAGACTTTAGCAAATTGCATATTTTGGCTTTTTAATTCATTGACAGCAAATTATCTTTGGATGTAGGGGGCCCTGGCGGTGCCGATAGGCGCCGGCAGGAAAATTTTGCCAATTTAAGGCAAATTTGTTAAGCAAATTTTGCCCAAAATTGCATAAAGATGGCAAAATTTTCCTTGTAAATTTGATTTTTTTTTGCACAGATGCACGTAAATCACGTCGTGGGGTAGGTAATTGGACGGTCGGGATTGGGATCCAGGGGCCTATTTCATTTTCCGTCATATCTGCGATGTGACGTAAAAATAATCATTTGCGCGTTTCAATTAAAATTATAGGCCCCAGGTCAGAATGGTTTAAGATTTGAAAAAAATCGTGTCTTTTTGAGGAAATTTAACAAAAAAAGAACAATAGATTTTTTTATGAAAAAAAGGTTGCAGGGTAAAGGAATAGAACTTACGCTGCGACAAACGGTCACACTATCCATTCGGCTATCAAACCATTTTAAGTAGATACAATGTAAAAAAACTTTGAATAGATAATATTGATATTTCAATTGGCAACAAAGTTTAAAATATAAACTAGTATTTTGGCACAAAAACCCAATCATTAGGGGTGCATAAAAAGTCTCGTTTTCCGAGACTAAAAACCCGAGACTCGAGACCGAGACGAGACCCCAAAAAAACCGAGAAATTTCTCGACTCGAGAACCGAGACCGAGACTCTCGAGCAGCTCTAATAAATATATTTATGTACACGTAAATATAACAATTATATGGACAATTTAAAGGTTTCCAATAGAGTCATGCACAGAAAAAGAGAGAGAGAGAGTGAGAAACGGAAGTGAGACAGATAGCGAGAGAGCGAAAGATATACGTGTCAAGACAAGCCCATGATATATTTATGTACACGTAAATATAACAATTATATGGACAATTTAAAGGTTTCCAATTGAGTCATGCACAGATTGCACCAACTGTCATCGCTGCGCTATTTAAACCGGTTCGGCATTTTTTGTATGAATTGCCCTCGGCAGACATTGAACCAATGCCGGTGGCACCTCAAATCATTGACTTTGCCAGAAATAGGCAATTATTGAGTAAAATTGTTTCTGTTGGAGGTTTTGTCGCTTGTCCAACTGTCCGCCCTGTACCGTTTCCGAATTCGCTTTTCTGCTTATACCTCGACCACACGAGACCAAATTTTCACATTTAAATTCATTTAAATGCGTCAATTTTGTCTGAAAATATAGCCCAAATACTCCAATTCCTTCCCCCGCTCCGATCAAATCATTTTGAATCACAAGACGAGTCCTTTTCGGGCATAAAGTAGAGCCTCCTTGTTGCACCCCTCAATTTTGACGGGGACGAAGGCAAAAATTGAGATATCCCGTATTTTCATAGAAAAATTCTCTAAACTCATGAACATAGTTACAATTTTCTGACATTTAGGTTAAATGCAATTAAAAAAACAAAAGCTAAAGCCCAAATATACAATATGGATACGAAAAATCCATTCTAGAAGCTTCAAACACAGCAAAAACACGAAAGAATAAAAAGTTATAACTTCAAAGTATTTCTTCAATTTCTTGGTTTTGTTACATTATTCCATGCCCAAACATTGCAAAAATTTCGGTTTTTGTTTGCCTTGTTCCATGCTCAAAAAGTGCTATCATTGGCTGAATTTGGTTGAACGCCATCATTCTCCAATTTGTGATGCTTTTTGAAACAATTTTCTCCTTTTTCCCAATTCTTCAATCTCGTTATGGTAGTCCAGTGAATGTTCATCATTTTGGCCACATTTGATTTTGCCATTTTGGGATGTTTTAGCCTCATTTTTTCGTATTGTAAAAGCAATTTGCGTTTCTTGACGTCACTGTACTGATTTTTTGGCACTTAAAAAAATTCATACTTCGGTCGAAAATTTATATAAGCCTGTACATATATATATTACAATAACAAAAGTTTGTAGCAAACTGGATTTCAAAAAAAAATCGCTATTTAATAATTAAAAAATTTTTTAAATTTTTTAAAATCCGAATCAAGGTCAGTTTTGAATACCCATACATATACGGCAGGGCTGGGCTCAGGTCGCATAGGTTGCCTTTTTTGTGCAGGCTGCTGGTCGTGGGCCGCTTTTATTTTCAATTAAAAAAGGTCACAGGTCGCTTTTTTTTGGCCCATCCCTGATATACGGTATGTAACATTAGGACAAGGGTTCATCCTCGGTTCCGTCATCAGGGGCAGGAATGTCATGGGTCGGGGGGGGGGGGGCGGTAGGAATGAACTACGAAAACTTTCGTTTTGTCGTTCCCGGGGGTAACAAATTAGCCTGGGTTACTGGAGTATTCTAAAATATCAGGGTCGGGCATGGTGTAGCCAGGATATTCGAGCCGTTCGGCATTCGGCCGGGCGGCAGCCAATTAACCAAATTCTAAAAATTTGGTATCATTTCATGAAAACTTGAGTTTTTCGCTTTTGAAAATTTATATCTTATTTTTGAATAAGTTTACAGTTTAACTTTTGTTTAATCATTGCTTCTAAACATGGTGAGCTTTCGAAACTAAGAAAAAAGTTATGTCCCAAAAACTTGGGCCGCGCTAAACTTACTCGCTCCGACTTTACAGTCGCTTGAACATTTTCCGATCGGCAAATTTTGCGAATGATTGGTAGACGACGACGACCATTCATAGTCTTCAGCAAGGCATTCTTCTCCAAATACAGTTTGTTGATTCTGCATAGGCTGTTTGCTGCGCGGCGAATTCACTTCTTGCCCCTGCTGCTGCTGATCATTAAAATTACTGTATATTTTATAATAGAAGCCACCCACCCAACGGTCACCATGGATTACTTTATATCTTGTAATAGAAGCCCCCCATCCAACGTCCTCCAGAAATTACTGTATATCTTATAATAGAAGCCCCCGCTCAACGTCCTCCAGAAATTACTGTATATCTTATAATAAAAGCCCCCACCCAACGGCCACCAGGGATTACTGTATGTTTTATAATAGAAGCCCCCCACCCCACGACCTCTAGGGATTACGGTATATCTTGTAATAGAAGGCCCCCATCCAACGGCCTCCAGGGATTACTGTATATCTTATAATAAAAGCCCCCCATCCAACGGCCACCAGGGATTACTGTATGTTTTATAATAAAAGCCCCCCCACCCAACATGGATTACTGTATATTTTATAATAAAAACCTCCCATTCAACAGCCTCCAGGTATTACTGTATATCTTGTAATAGAAGCACCCCCCCACCCAACGGCCACCAGGGATTACTATATGTTTTATAATAAAAGCCCCCCCACCCACCCAACGGCTTCCACTGACTACTGTATGTTTTATAATAGAATCTCCCATCCCTCACCCCACGGTCTCCAGCAGAGGGGCCGTACCAAACGAAGGTTGTTTTGTTTTTAACCTGCTTATTAAACAATGATTATTTAATGATGTTATTTAACCACCAACCACTCCAAAACCGCAGCAAAAGAATTGTAGTAAATTTTACACGGGAGCAACCATTAACCATCTATACATGTAGGATGATAGAGCAGATTGGTTTATTTAAAATTTTAAATTTCGCATTATTATTATTTTGCCTAAATTGTAATCCAATTTTAAAGTTGGTGGTTAGGCCTGCAACCATGGGTAGGTGTGCATGGTTGCAATTTAACCATGGTTAATGGTTAAGTAAACATTAATCTTGTTTATTATTGAATGTACATTTAGTTGCGGTGGATTTGTGCCCGTCTGACTGATCATTTCTTGCCGATGCTCATCATCCGCTTCAACTAGTGAAGAATGATGCTCATCTTCACCAAATAAGGCCACAAATAATTGGCGCAATTTCTGTTCTCGCGAAAGCGTCGGCGTAATTTGGTGGCGATCTTTAACAAATTGTTGATTAGCAACAGCAACGAGTGCATTTTGATTGGTGATTGGCAAAATCAAAATAGTTGCTCAACCTGGTTATTTATCCATGGTTATATGATTTGCAAAATTTTAAGTGGTGATCAATCAAAAATCTTCCGACTAATGTTATTTTGCTTTTATAATTTTTTAAATACATTTACAATTAAAAATAATTTAAAAATATTTTTATATTAGGTAGATGGTTATTGTTGCACTTGCAACCATAGGTCCCCCAGCCAACTGAACATCAGCAGGACTGGACAATAAAAAAAAGGAGGAGGCCGTATTCCTGATCGATCCCGGCGGCCATTAATTTATATAATCACCTTCTTCGGCTTTGTGAGTTTGATCATCCTCAACCCGATCATTGATTTCAGAGGTATTGTTAATGTGATCATCCGTAGCAGCAGCATGTTGTTGTCCCAGTTGTTGTTGTTCACCAACACTTACTGAAGATGGCATTTATTTTTATCTCATCATAAAGTTATGGCTCCACAATAACCAATTTAAGGGGATTTTCATCATTTGGTTGGCAAATGCCATCATTTTAAGAAATTTTAATGCATTTTGAACAATTTTCATGCTTGCCATCTTTTTTGCTACTATTTTTCAAAATCTTGCCACTTTTTTGCCAACATTTTATCCCAGCGTCACAATTTTGGACGTTCTAGATCCTCACTCTGACAATAACAATATCCGAAGCAAATGTATGGCAAACCATATAGATCCATAAATTCCTCAAGATTTGCTTAAGCCGACTAATCCCCCCCTCTCCCCATAATAAAGCCAAAAAGCACAATTACCCAAATAATTTTTTGAAATGTATATTTTTAACCACTTTTTTTGACTGAAAAGGATAATAATCCCCAATGTTGTAAAAACGTTGAAGTAAGCCTCCCCCATTAAGCACAATCATTTATATTAGGCTATTGTCTTTTTTTCGGGAATCTCGCCTCTGCCAAACTCTCGCCATTGGGACTCTCGTCCTCGTCTTGGGACGAGTCAACCCCAGACAAAACAAGAACCTGATGACGATTCTGCAGTGTTTTGCTGCAGAAATTGCTTGTCCTCTGCTTTTAAATTTGTAGTTAAAATCGCCACCACAAAAAACAGAGCTAAATAATGGCATTGCATTTTAGCGGCGACCAAAATTTTAATTATATATTAGAATATTTAAAAATTTTTAATTTAAAAAGAAATTTCATGATAGCGCTTATTTCTGTATGCAAAATGTTCAACAAAAAATTACAAAATTCTAGGAAAAGAATTGGAAATTGGTTGCAGTTCTGTCACTAATTTCTGTTTGTCATTTAATTGCCTAAAAATGTAAAACTGATTTAATAAAATTGAATTAATTATTAAAAATTTTGGCCGCCAATTTTGGTTGACAATTTTTATTAATATTATAAAGACGTATGATGGATTGAGATGAATTAATAATGAAAAAGATTCAATATACCTATGTTTCTTTGAAGTGGCTTTTTCCTTTTGATTAATCAATTATTAGCTAATAATTATGCAATTTATAATACGTTTAATGAAATAGTCTCCGATTGATGGTTTTAAATAAAATCAATGTCAAAAAATGTCGTTTTTCAACATCCGATATTCCTATGTACAGCAGTTGTGATAATAAACTACATACCTATAACTTATCATCAGAATATGACCAAAAATGAACAAAATGGCATCTAACAACCATTCTTCTAATCAAAAGATCTATAGGGTTTGAAGCTATGTAAGTAGAAGCTAGGCGATTAAACAAATCTTGTAAGACGAAAAGTTCATATTTTCATTGTGCATTTTTTTGTATTTTGATATGAAAGATGCTTTTTTGATTTGAAAAAAAGTGTTGATTTTTAGGAATGACTTTTAAAAAATCATCGAAAGGTATGTCTTTAAGGAGTTAAAAATGGAAATATGCACCAATATGCATTATAAACGCAACCTGAAGCTTAAAACCAAGGCCAAATAATTTATAAGTGTCAAAACTATGTTTTATGTACAAGCGTTTGGATGACTAAAATAAACGAATGAATAAAAATAAAAATGCTGATAATGTGTAGTTAAGGTCGATCTTAATAAAAAAAAAATAATAATGCATTTTATTGAATAAGTGCCAATGTATACAAACTCTGTGCCAATATATAACAGTTGAGCGACTGTATCGGGCACAGTGCGAGGGGATCAGGACGAAAAGCGGATAGAAGATTAAAATGGAGTCGTATATATACATTTACCAGGGAAGGGAATAATGGGATTAGTTTGTTAGGATGTCCGGAGTTTTGGACACAAGAAATTTGGATACCAGCAGAAATGTGGGCACCAGCAAAAATTTTTACACCAAAGGAAATTGGATATTAAAATATTTCATTAAAAAAAATAATACAAAAAGAGGAAAATTAGACGCGTGGCAATATTCTTATTTGCACATTTTTCCTCACATTTTTCCAAGTCCAATTTTAGGAGTCCAAATTTCTGGTGTCCAAAACTCCGGAAGCCGTTCCTCAGTATTCACCCATCATCATTGTGGTGGCTCAGCTGTATGTACTTTAGGTGTCCATAAATTTTCTCGAAGCCATACTTTTTTTTTGAATTTTTATATTATTAAATGCTAAAAATTTATGGGCGACGGTGCCTAAAATGGCAATTGAACAATTTTATTAGCCGAGAATTGTTATATGGCTCGAGGAGGGTAATAACCCTCGGCCAATGTTTGCTTCAGCATTTTGTAGGTGCGGTAGATGATGGAGTAGAACCATGCTTTGATAGTGACCACCATGCATATGATGGCAACGTCGCCAATTTCTTTCGGTGTCCAAGTCTCATTTCCGGCGCTCACGAGAGCGCTCAACGTTTGTAAGATTATCACGAAGGCCTTAAACACCAAAAAATAAATAAAAATATTTAATCGTATTTTAAATGTTTTCCAATACATATATTAGAGAGGCCCACCTATAAGTTAAGCCCGGTATTTGTTGGTTTAGTTACCCGCCCCCATCCCTTAAAACTTTTCGAAAACTTGTAAAGGAGATCCGAGTGGATTTGATATAACCCATGGAAGCGACGTTTATATGTTTTAGAAAAATATTTCTATGGCATGAAGCGTAAAGCAACAAAAAATATATGATTTCAGAGTCTCCGAAAATTTTATAAAACGAATTTTGAATTTTTAATAGGGGGGGTGGGGTGTAACAAAACCCACAAATACCTTAAGCTCCCCCCCCCCCCCTAAAATAGATAACATACCATTGAGTGAAAGAATGTGATTTAAAGGAAAATAAAATAGAAATTTTTTGTTTAATTCGTTCATACCTCAAAGATCAGAAATGGTATGAACATCGCTGGGCTGTTCATTCTTTGGGCAAAAAGAAGCGACAAATAGAAGAGAGCGCTGATCGAGTGGAACTTAATTGGCAAAAGTGTAACAATGGCGCCCAAAGAAGACGGCATCATTACAAGAGATTGGACAACACAATTAATTGGACCAATAAAAAAGCAATAATAATGGGGTATTTGTTATTGGTTGGTCAATTTTTTACAAGATCTCGCTGTTAATTATTGTTATTGACTGACTGAATTATTGGTCGACGAAGGACCAATAAAAAGACCAATTAATTGATCAATATGTGTATATTGGTTGGTCCGAGTTTCCGATCTCTAATCTTTACAGCGGAGATGGATGTTATTGCGCCTATAACTTTTTTTTATTACCCAAAGTCTTATTCCGGGTAAATTTGGGTTACCAAAAAAAAAAACCAGAAAGTTTGTGTTTTCGCAAAAAAATTTTCAAATGAAATAACCTTCCAGCAGCCCGGGCATAAATTTTGCCCATCACTTACTATTAAAGACGCATCGGAACTTTTACTTTCCAATCCATAAAATTGGACGAACAAATAACTAAATATAATTAATAGGTCGAATCCAAAGCCGAGCAATGCAATCGCATAGGTTCCCTTAAAAAACATAATAATTAAGCATTTTGTCGAAATTAAGAGAATTAAAATGGACTGCTTTTCAACCCCACCGTTTGAATTGTGGCGCGGAACGGCCCACAGCAACAGGTGTTCAGATTTTTGTAATCCGTTTCCATTAATCTTTAAAAAGTCGCGAAATATGGATAAAAAAAAACTGCAAAAACGGAATATAAACATGGATATAATGTCGAAAAATGAGCCAAATATGGCCAAAATAAAATGCCCAAAAATTCCAAATCAATGAAAGTACATTTTGAAAGCATTTCTAAAACTCAGGCTCTTAGCAATATAGTTAATTTGAAATACTTAATTTGCTATGGAAAAATTGATGAAAAATTAGCAAGATAAATCATTTATTTTTCAAAACTTGTCAAGACCTGAGAAAAAAATGACATTTTTAATATTTTCCGTTAAATTTCATTTTTTCTTAAGAAATTTTCTCAAAATGTCAAATATGGACATAAAGTTCTTTCGAAAAAACAAAAGATCCAATAAAGCACCCAAGCAATCGCTTCCTTAACAAAAAAGTTTTTTCTTGCCCGAGCCCCAAATGCACGCCTAAAAATTTAGAATGGCACGCAAAGTAGGACGGAATTTGCCTTGGACTTAAACAGCGCACAAAAACTGGCGCCGTCGCATTTTCAACGCGGGGGATTCTCGCCTTTATCCGCCGTCAGTAAGTGAGTCGATATGTTTTTTTTTTGTTAATCTTGTCCCCCTTTAGCTGCTGATTGATTGATCGGTTGATCGGCGGGATGGGACAAAGAGATAGTGTGCACATGCGAGATAGTTAAGAGGAAGAGAAGTGTGGCAAAAAAATAGTGTGTTATGTATGTGTAAAGGGAGTAGACTATAATAAAAAAATAGTACGTGTAAATAAGAAAGGCACAGACAGACAAAAGAAATTTCTCTCTCGACCATCGTCAGTTGTATATTCTCATAGAAGAATGATGAAAATCGTCAACAAACTAGCGAAAGAAAGACCAGCAGCTGATTGCTGATGAAAGAATATTCAGTCGTCCTATCGCACTTAAAATTTTCAAAAACAAAATAATTAATTTTTTTTATAGAAAGCTTCCCCCCCCCCCCTCCGATTTAAAGGCCCCTCCTAGACGAGGATTGAAAAATAAAAGGCCTCCCTCCATTTAAAGGCCCCCCTAGACGAGGATTGAAAAATAAAAGGCCCCCCTAGACGAGGATTGAAAAATAAAAGGCCCCCTCAATTTAAAGGCCCCCCCCCCCCTAGACGAGGATTGAAAAATAAAAGGCCCCCCTCAATTTAAAGGCCCCCCCCCCTAGACGAGGATTGAAAAATAAAAGGCCCCCCTCCATTTAAGGCTCCCCCCTAGACGAGGATTGAAAAATAAAGGCCCCCCTCCATTTGAAGGCCCCCCCCAGAAGGTTGAAATTTTGCGACCAATTAGGTGCTTTTTTTGCCACTTAAAATATTCGTTGAAACCACTCGATTTGCCGGTTTAAATTTTAAAATATGTTCGTCTCTTTCCCGTTAGTGCACATCATTGACAGAATTTAGCGTACAATGGAATGTGGCTTGCTAAGTGCACATATGTATTGTTGACGCTTAACTCTTTAACAAATCGTTCCTGCATGGGTGCATCTATTTTTCAATGCCATCTCCGCGCGGGTGGGGGGGGCGTTAATTGAAGGGTAAAACATCAAATGGAGGGTGGGCGTCTATTGAGCAAAATGCAGCAAGCATTGAATTCACCAGCCAAAATGCTTTTATAGCTATCATGTATAATAATGGATCGCAGAGTCATGAAATGTTTTGTTGAATTATTAATTTTTCTCAAAAAATAGGGAAGGATGCCCAAAATGCAATTGAACAAATTAATTAGCAACGAATTGGGGTTATATTACACAGGCGGAGGTGGGCAATGACCCTTGGCCAATGTGTGCTTCTGCATTTTGTAGGTGCGGTAGATGATGGAGTAGAACCACGCGTTGGACACGAACATCACGCTCATTATGACACCGGTGAAGATGAAAGTGAAGCGCAACGCTGGAAGCAAAATTTGTTGACTCCTCCTAATACGGGCGGTGGCAAAATCCCGATACCATAAAAAAAAACGCAAAATCTGTTCTGTTCCATAAGCATTTTTATCTACTAAATCCAAAAATGACAATATATCTTGACCCGACAAAAATCCCGGCGTTACCTTAAAAAGTGGACCAATCCCGACTGATAATCCCGGCTATTTTTCTAAGTCAACCAAATTCTACGATTTTAGTACGTATTATTCTAAAGTTCTATCTGTTTAAAGGTATAGCAAAATCTAAACGACTTAATAACTCTCGAAAAAGTTATGATTTTCCAATTGGAAAAAAGTCAGGTTTTTCATGAATTTATGCAATTGTAAAATCGTAACTTATTTCAATATGGTTTAATCGCTTAGCTTCTACTTATTCATTGCTACTAAACATACATACCTATAAAGCTTTCAAATGATACATACCAACTCTGTAAAAAATTAGCTGACTAACAAAAGTTATGTGTCCTAAGAAATGATGGGAAAGAAATGTCCGGGAAAGAAAAAAGCCCTGTCCAGGGGTTAGACAAGTAAAAAAAAAAGAATAGTAAGCGCATGTTTCGCCCTTAAGTAGGTTTATAAAAGTCGATAAATTTTTTTATTCGAGAGTAGAGACCTCCCAAAATATTGTACATACTGTCAAGAGTCTGAAGTGGTGCTTTTGGATGCTCCTTATTCCACACGTCAACCATTTCTTGCGATGTCCAAATTGCCTTAGCGAAACACACGAGGGTGATCAAAGCATAAAAGATTAGTCCGATGAACTGAAATTTTTAAATAAAATTATCACTTCTATATAGTATTTTATCTTATTTCAAGTAATTAAAACAAAACTACTGTATTTCCTAAATTAAAGTCCCTGGGATTCTATATTTTGGGTCACCTCAAAAGGGGGACTTTATTTCAGGGAGACCTTACTTCATGGGTGATTATATTTTCCGAACCAAAATATAACAAAAATTGAAGATTGTTTGGTCAATTTCAGGCAATCCTTAAAAACATTTTGATAAAATGTTTGTTTTTTCCATAGCTCACCAAAAAACACGAAAAAAACAAAAAATTGGGACCATAATTTTAGGGGGGATTTTATTTTTAGCGGGGAAATTAATTCAGGGGGGCACCTCAAACGGGGAACTTTATTTCAAGGGGACGCTATTTTTTTGGGGGGGGGGAGGGGGTGACTTTAATTTAAGAATTACGGTATTCTAATTATTTTTAAGTTCACACCCCGAAGATCAGATATGGCAGGTACAGCAATGGCTTATTCTTTTTTTGCGCAAATAGAACGGACAAATAGAAGAGAGCGCAGATCAAGTGGATCTGAATTGGAAAAGTGTAATCTACCTAGATATAATTTCCAGATTCAAATTTGATCTTAATTGAAACCGAAAAAACCGGCTTTTTAGGGCTGCGAAAAAGCTAAAACTCGCGGGGGTTGAAAAACGGCTCAACCGAAAACCGGGGTACCAAACCGGTATGTTTCGGTTTAGGCATAAGACTCTAAGCGAAAATGAATTAGGTACAATTTTTTTCTTTTTCGCCTCCTGGGGCTATTTTTTTCTTATTTTCACAATAATTCTTAAGTTTTTCTTAGTTTTCCAAAAAAAATTCTGGGCAGCAGGTAACCGAGCCTTCAAGCCACAACCATTCTCGTTCATTTTTAAATACTTAACCAAAAAATGAGTTCCAAAAAAGAGGATTTTTCCGTCAAAATTTCCTGTCAATTATTTATTTTTGCCTTGTTTTTTATTTAAGTATTATAATTTCAAAATAAAGGCCTCTTAATTTTTAGTTTTTCTGCCTCTCTCAGTCCAAAAAAAAATCTTGCGAAAAAAGAGCGTAGTTTTAAACAAAAATACGACAATTCGTATAAAAGGCCCGGGATTGCAACCTGTGATTCCCGTCCCGCCAACTGGCCACCCATTTTTTTTTGTCCATCACTTACTACTATTATGGGTACATATTCTTGCGCGGCACTTTCGCGCGGCAACCCGCCATATGGAGCGGTGTTTATGCCAAAAAATGGCACAACAAAACTGCTTATCGCGACAAATATTTCGATGCCAAAGCCGAGCAATGCGATCACATATGTTCCCTTAATAATAAATAATAAATTTAATTATTATCAATTAGTAGGGATGGCACTTTTATGTAAATGCATTTTTTTCCTGAATTCAACTTAAGATAATTATGTGTCTTATATTTTCATATTTGGAATTTTTTTTTTGTATTAATATGTACATAATTTTTATACGTACATTTCTGGCTTCTTGATAAATATTTTCATATATTTGGGAAAATTGCCTAAC
>JAKKIK010002089.1:0-12701 GCA_024500135.1 Heterodera carotae
AGAGCCATCATCAAATGTGCCAAAAAAAGACTGGGCCCTCCCCCATCGGCAATTTGAGTGCCAACATCCAATGTGCCAAAAAAGACTGGGCCCTCCCCCATCGGCAATTTGAGTGCCATCATTAACTGTGCCAAAAAGGCGTCAGTGATCATTGCTCACCACATCCCGTCTTCGTTGTTCACTCCATGATCGATTTCGTCGTGTTTCCCCTCCTGTGCGTCTTCCGTGCCGTCTTCTCCTCTGCCGCAGGCACTGTCCGTCATCCGGAACAGTGCGGGCAATGTGCCGGTAATCATTTCGAAGGCATTCGACTGAATGTCAGCCACTGGCGGCACAGTGCCATCGGCCGTGAACATTTCGATGGAACGAAGCCCAACGATGCCCTCGTCATTGTCGTCACCCCAGGCGGAAAGCAACTCGAAAAGGAGCGTCTGACCGCGCGGCAATTCCGGGATACAAAATGATGGAGTGCCAACACTAAAACAATGAAAATAATTGGGGTGATTTTATCCGTCAAATGATGCCTTTTTACCCTTTATTTTGTTGGCCATTTTCGTCGTCAATGTCCGACGGACAATCGGACTCAATGGAGGCACAAATCGCGGCATTTGCCCATTCTTCCGAGTCCATCCAAACGCATCAAAATGTTATTATGTGGAAACAGTGCCAACGAACGAACGAAAAAAAACAAAACAACGAAAGAATGGGGGCAAAAAAAAATGTTTGTTTCCATAGAAACGAAAGCGGCCTAATAAAATGGCATTTATTTCGTTATTTTATAATTATTATTAAATTGAGGAGATCGGTCTGAAGTTTAGGGGTCTTAATGAGAGGAAAAATGTTCAATTCGGAATTTTGTTGCAATTACAGTACCCCCCACAACGATACAGTATCACAAAATGGTTAATATGAAAAGGAATGCCGTCGGAAATATTACCAGTCAAGCAAAAGCCTTCAATATTTGGTAGGACTCAAAAAAAAATGAATGAATGCCGCCGTCCTATGGGACATCGATCGTCCAATAAAATAATGAAGTGCCGAACGACGAATTGTTCTCTATTTTTTAATCCAACTCAAAGAGTGGGGGAGGCTTTATTACAGGTGTGTGAGGAGAGGTTAATTAGAGAAGCGTTAACAGAAAATATAAATTGGAATCTTCCCTAAAAAAAAAGTCAAAATGTAGACGAAATCCGTCCCCTCTCGGGTCATTGTTCGACATTTTGGTTTTGCATTTTATTTAGTATTTTGTAAGCATTTGTAGAATTTTTTTTTGCATTTAACCCAACGAAAACAAACAAATCGAAGGAGAGGAGAAGCAAATCAAAACAGCAAATGCCAAAGTTACAGTAAGAAGGTTGCAGGCAAAAAGGCAATGGGAAGGAAAGGACGGCACAAATTATTCGAATTGGAAGCATTGGACAACGACGGGGCATAAGTGCCGGACGGACGGAGGGAGAGGGGGCACAAATTAGCGCGGAATTAAATTTGCATCGGTTTCTTTCGGCCCAAAAATTTTTGGTGGTCGCCGGAACAGAGGACACACACACACATTTCGTTAATCAAAACAATGCGGCGAGGGGAAAGGGGAGGCAATTGCGGCGGCATTTGACAGGAGGCCAAATTTGTGTGGAATAAATGGACTAATCCGTCCAAAAATCAGCCTTTATCCGATTTGCATTTATCCAAATCAACTTTTGTTCCCGATTTAATTCCGCCAAATCGGCTTTTCATTTGATTTCTCTCCGTGCCAAAGTCGATGAACGTCGATTACGGCAGCATCAACAACAGCAGCAGCAGCGGAGCACAGCATCAACACACGGCACAGCAGCCATATTGCCTGACCACGTCGGGCACTGTCGCCGCCGGGGGGCAAAGCGATGGCACAACGTTTGGACAGCAATCCATGACGATTGGAGCAAATCCATTCATGCTAAGCACTTCCGGCACGGCCAACGGTCCAACAATGCGCGATTTTAGTGGAATATTCCCATTGATTACACTCTCTTCATTTAAATGGGTTTTGGCACTTTTCAGTCTCCCAATCATCGGCAATGATGGCGGCGGCGGCTGCCGCTTCGTTGACGCCTTTTATGGGCTTTGCGCCGAACGGACTGTACGGAATGTCCGCCGCCGCCGCCGCGCCCGGGCTGATGTACGGACAGTACGGGGCACATCACTACGGTCATTTTGGTGGTGGACAGTCGTCGGGCGGCAACAAGACGAACACGAGGCAATTGAACGATTTTGCCCAATCATCCCATCCGTTTTGGCACTTTCAAGACAAATGGAATAAAGCCAAATCATCCCATCCGTTTTTGGCACTTTTAGGACATATTAACACTTCCCGCCCATCTACCCCATCCTTTTTGGCACTTTCAGGACATATTAACTCCTCCCGCCCAATCACCCCATCCATTTTTGGCACTTTTCAGAAATGCCGTTGCCCTCCAACCGTCATCATCGTCGTCGTCATTCAACAATCATTCGGCATCCTCCGCCTCCAATGCAATGCATTCGCTGTTTGCCGGCGGAACATCTTTACCATCAGCAACGCTGCCGTCGTCGTACAAAGTGCACCAGCAACAACAGCAGCAGCAGGCGCTGTCCGCCGCTAAACTCGGCGTTGGCACAATGTTCGCCGCCCCATTTCAAATGAACCAATCGGCGCCAACAATCGCCTCCAATTTGTTTGGCGATGACTCATCATCGCTGACAACGGCACTTTCGGGTGCATTTCATTCGCTAGCTAGGAAAAGTTAACTCACTCGGCGGTGGCATAAATGCACCTTTCCCGGGGTCTCAATTATAGGTTTTTTGAGCCATTTCAAAATTTTGAGTCAACCCCAACGAGCGCAGAAAACAGCGTCGCATTCGGACAACATTCACGTCTGCCCAACTGCGCGACTTGGAGAGCACTTTCGCCGAAACGCACTACCCGGACATTTACATGAGGGAGGACATTGCGATGCGAATCGATCTGACCGAGGCGCGAGTTCAGGTGTGTGGGGGGCACAATAAAGAGACGGCCATACAAATTAGTATAGTCACCTCGCGGATGACGGGATTATGGCTAAGTGCGGGACGGATGCCATGGACCTATCCTCTTAAAATATTTAAATTGTATGATTACTTAGTACAGCGCTACCATCAAATTGAGCCAATTTTTGACATTTGATTTGTAAAAGTTCCCTCCAAGGTTTGGTTCCAAAATCGGAGAGCAAAATGGCGGAAGAAAGAGAAACAGCGCAAACAGAAGGCAGAAGAATCATTGGGCGACATTAACAGCCCAAACATTTCCGCCGCATCGACGGGAAATGGAATTGTGGAAGAAGACAGAAAAGAATGCCAAACGAAAAATGAGAATTTTTAAACAACAATTTTTTTTTCATATTTTGTGGCAAAAAGCAACAATACAACGCAACGACAAAGTGGGGAAAGTCCGTCCGTCCGTTCGCCCAAAAATTCCGCCGGCCCGCGCCTTTTAACTGCTCAGAGATTCCGCGATGGTCACCTCCACGTCCACGCCCGGCTCAATGGAAATGCCGGTGATCTTCTTCAGCACGTCACTGGAGCTGTTCAAATTGATGATGCGTTTGTGGATGCGCATCTGTGGGGACACAAAAAGAGGGGGACAATTGGACACGGACATTTGGAAACAAAGAAATGACACTTCAACACTAGCACGCAAAAGTCCTCACTTCTTTTTTTTCCCCGAGGGGACAGATGGGTCTTAAATTTATGAAGTCCACTCCCAGCGCCTTTCTTCTACCACCGCCGGACTACCCATCTTTGTTGCACCAAAATTTCTTGAATAAAAATCTGCCAGCTAACTCTACTTATTGGAAAGATCGAGAGCAAAAAGGTATTGGCTGGACAATTTTTTTAAAATGTCTAAAGTGTCGATTGGGCGCACTCCCAAAAATTGATGTTAGAAAATGCTCCGCTGATAACATTTTGCTGCTGACTCATCTACTTTTTACCTGGTAGCGGTCCCACGTCTTCGACCCTTCGCCGCACGGTGTTTTGCGTGTGGTAATGCGCAGAACTTTTGTGGGCATTCGGACCGGCCCTTTGACCACCAAATTCTCGTCCTTTGCACCGCGAATGAGCTGCTCGCATACTGAAAAGAAGAATGTTTAACAATAAACAATGTCCGTAAAATGCGAAGAATTTGAATTAGAAACTAATTATTGATTTCAAAACCCAAACATTTTGTGGAGGATTGAAGTGTACAATCTATTGGTCGGGATCATGAATTTATCACCACAAAGGCTTCGAAAATAATGCCAATACACAGTAGTTAGAAGCAAACCAAAATCAACCAATATCGGAAATTTTGAGTAAATGAATTAAACTAAAAACGGAGGGCAGAACAAATATTTAGGAATTTTCAATTTTCCAAAATGCAAAAGCTTTTCCACGAACTCGAATTGGAAATGTCTTTTGAAAATGATTGTCCTCATTTTTCTTGTAGAATTTATTGTAAAAAATGTTTCCCCCAAGTTAAGTATGTTTTCGTCTTCAATTCAAACCTTTTTCGAGCGATTTCACATTTTGTGACGTCAGAGTGATGCGAATTCGGTCCTCAACAGGTGGCACGTCTTGGGGCTTGTCATCCTTGTAGGGAAAGGCCTAAAAGAAACTTTGTCAAAATGACTCTCCAAATAATTGAGTGCCATTGTTTTGAATTACCATGTTGGTGGGTGTTTTTGAAGCTGTTTGTGTTGACGTAGTGAAAGCAAGTTGATGATTTCGTTAACTCTTAGGAATATGATTGCCAGTTTTTCTAAAAAAAATAATTAATGAAATCTTAAACAAAGGCGACGGATTGAATGGGCTAAACTCGAAAAATCAATGCCTATTTTAGCAGTTATTTTGCATTAAACTCAATCCATTAGCGTCAGGTTTCAATGTAAAGCCAGCCCCACCCACCGAAAAATCGTAACAAAAACACAGCAAATTTTTATAGAAATTTATTTGGCGTTATGTTTTTTTATTAGCTAATTAAAGGATTTAAAATACAGTTCAAGCTTAATTACTTGCGTCAGGCGTCATTTTATTTATTGGTTTGTACTATTTTTAACGTTTCCGATCGAATTAATTTTTCTTGGTCTCAATACACAAGTACTTTTATTTAAAATGTAAAAATACAGGTTTATTTGAATTGTTTCTCCTCTGTTTATCCATTGAGTGACCTTTCAAAATGCAAATTTTCGTCAAAACTTTGACCGGTAAAACCATCACTTTGGAAGTTGAGGTTAAAATTTCGCTTATAAAAAGGAACAAATATCTTTTCATTAAGGCAAGTGATACCATCGAAAATGTGAAGGCGAAAATTCAGGACAAAGAAGGAATTCCTCCGGACCAACAACGTTTGGTGAGGGCAGATGATATGAAAGAAATAGATTTGGTATTAAATACAAATTCGCCATTTTGCAGATTTTTGCTGGGAAACAATTGGAGGACGGACGTAAGTCATCCCTCCCTTAAGCAATGGCATTTGGCGACAAACGAATAAATTTGATATAATTTTTAGGCACTTTGGCTGATTACAACATTCAGGTAAAAAAAAACATTTTCTTGGGAATACAATTCTTTTGACAATGCCCTCCCGCCTCTTTTCCAGAAAGAGTCCACTCTTCATTTGGTGCTTCGTCTTCGCGGTGGGATCATTGAGCCGTCGTTGCGCATGTTGGCGCAGAAGTACAACTGTGACAAGCAAATCTGTCGGTGAGATTGCACTACTTTTTCGGCCTCCTTCGATTCCACCAAATTCCGTTTATTGGCCATTTTAAGCAAATGTTACGCTCGTCTGCCGCCCCGTGCCACCAATTGTCGCAAGAAGAAATGCGGCCACTCCAACAACTTGCGCGTCAAGAAGAAGCTGAAGTAGAAGTTGATTACGTCATGTAGACTGAATGTATTGTGCATGCATTCTTTGTTGACTATAACCACAAATTGTTGGAGGTTTTTTTTCTACGCTTTGACGTAATTCCCATTCGAAGATGTGAAAAATTTGTTGAGTGTTGTAATTTTTGCTTATGATTGTATTGTTTCAATTCACTATTACCTAATTTACCCATTTAAACCTTTTTATTCCGTTTACAGAAATTAAAACACAGATACTTGGTATGCCAGTGAATTTCATGTCAAACGATGTAAGCTTTTAATATCATGATCATGACTGTTAAACCGTGTGTTTTCTAAGTCCGACAGCGAAGTAAGCGTAGGAGAGGAATATGAGGTCGAACAAATTCTGGGTATGCGAATTCTCCAGGATGGCACAGAGGAATTCAAGGTAGCAATACAGACAGGGTCGGCTTTCAAGCAGTCGACCATTTAGACGACTGATGAGAATTACTTTAAATCGACAATTTTTCTAAGGTACGATGGAAGAACTACGACAAAAGCAGTGACACGTGGGAGCCGAAGGATAACCTAGGCGGTGCCAAAGACATTCTGAGTAAATTCCTTCAATCAAGCAAAGCGAAGAAGACCGGGAAGAAAACTACGCCAAAGAGTTCGCTAACGCCAGCGGTTGTTGCAGAGGGTTTTGTCTTGGCCATGCATAATTGTCCATTTTGCAGAAAAACGCCAAATCGCGAAAGCGTAGCGCCGATACAAACGACCAAGAAGAGGAGGAGGAAGACGTGGATGATCAAAGCAGCGGGGGCGAATCGGATGACGACTTTGGCGTTCCATCCTCCAACAAGAAGAAGAAAACTGCTGCTGTGTGGGTATTAGGCGTTTTTTGAGTGCAGGAAAACAGAAAACTTAGGGCAAAATATGAAATGGGAAAATCAAAAACAAATTGAAGGGACAAAAAGAAGAAGAAGTCCGTCGGCGGCCTCCCTTCATCTGTGCCACGGCCGGCTCCTCACACTGGGAACTCACTGGTGCTCCATAGTCAATTCCTCGGCCTTTGTCCATTATTAAGTCTTTCCCAACCCTCAGACAATGGCCATCAATCGCCGTATGAATTTGGGTCAGCATAGTTCTTGGTTGGATGACAGCGGCTCAGAGTCGGATGCTAATTCAACAACAGAGAAGAAACGGGGGGCAGACGGCGGGAAGGGAGGCGGGAAGAGTGGCGATGCCGCTCGTGGCAGTGCCACCAAGGAGGAGGATAAGCCAGTGAATGGGATTGTTGACAATAATGGTCCAGTGGTGGCAGCGCGCGATGGGAACGACGACGTCCGCGGCCATATTAGTGACGACAGCACAGCGACCGAAAAATTGGCCAATTCCCCGTCGCCTCCTATTGACCATGAAGCGGGAGGAGGCGAGGGAAATGGCTCATTGTAATGCCGCGGGCACTGGCGAAATAAATTTAAAAAATTAAAATGACTTGATGGGCATAGTTTCAAAAAAAGAAAACAAAATCCTTTAATTTGCGTTGAATTTAGAGAGATTCCGAGTGAACATGATCCTCCGCCACTCAATTTGTCGACTCTTTTGAATGGGCAATTCGCTAAATTTGGGGACAAAGAAGTGTGTCCTGTCCACACATTTCACCTTGAAATACTAGTGCATTTAAATGTTTTGTTCCAGCAATCGACACCGAGCCGTCCGAAGAGAGCATCAAAAGAGGAGAGGGAACAAATCGAACTGTCAGGCATGAAAAAGGTGGGAGGAATTATTTGCATTGAATGAACTACCCAATCCATCCACTGACCAATCAAAATTTAAGACTGAAAAGGCAAAGCGACGCGGATTGGCGCCGTCGAGTGAGTGAAGGGAAAAGAATAGCTTATTTGACAAAAAAGATGGCACTCCATTTTCGTTTTCAGCCTCCAAGCCGAGAGAGCTAAAATTTGATGGCTTATATGTGGACACCTGTGGCGCGTTGAACTTCATCGTTGATGATGGGGAAAGTTCCGAGATGCGTGTTCTGACCTTCGAAGGTGGGAGAAAATTAGGGATTGTGAGAAAAAACACTATTCGGTGGTACGTTTTTAATTTCTCTTTTTAGAGGCTAAGTGCAGGGACGCCCACGCACTGTGCGACTATTTCAAGGGAATGGTGAAATTCACGGACAAAGGATCGGCAAAGATTGAAGCGCCACCGAACAACAACGAGCGAGGGGAAAAGCTGAATTTTGATGAGTGAACAATACCAAACACACTGACATTCTACTTCAATCAATTCACGTATATTATTCGTCTGAAAATTCATCATTTTTTATTTCTGCTTATGTCTGTTTGTTTATGCCTCGCAACAACAAACAAGTGAACTCCACTCCCCTTTTGTACTCGAATAAAAATATCTTACTCCTTATGATTGATTGTTTTTATTGGAAATCGGACATGGTTGGGTCGACGTATAATATTTTGGCTCGGAATACATATATCAATTGTAACTTCACACGAATAAGTCGGGAAAACAAAAACATCAATGAGATTATATTTATTTATATTACCAGAGTACAATTATATTTATGTTGACAGATAAAATTAAATTTTAGGGGAGGCACAACTCTATGAAATTAAGTTAATGTCATTCATCGACCTGCTTAGAGAGGGGTAACACAAAATGTGAGGGAGGGTTGGGAGTCGGACAAAAGGTCTATTCAAACTCAGCGAGTGGTTGGATCTCTTAAAGAAAATACGTTGTAGATAAGGGGGAGGCTACTTGTTGCGCTTTGGCTTCCCCTTGGTCCAAATGTCAATTTGAAGAAAATCACTATCAAAAAGCACAAAAAAAGAGCTTTAATGGGATATAACATATTAAGTTTAGGCCTTTGAAAAGACGTTTTACAAAAAAAGGGAACCTAACGCAATAAGTACCGACAATGGGTCATCGACACCATGTAAAAAGAAATTCAATTGAAGTATAAGGGCTTTTTCCTAATAACATGCACCAAAAGCAGCCATCCGAGGTGATTGATCATGGCCAACCAATGCCAATGTGTGACCAACAACAACAGCCTGAATCAAAATCCACCACCGGACCTGGACACATCCGTCACGGGCTTCGCCTTTCCATCCTTGCCCGCTCCAAATTCGTCCAAATAACGGACCAAACGATTCTGAACGAAAACGTCGGTTGAGGGTGATTAAACTAATGTGACACCTGCGTGATCTGACCGCTCTTCAGTCCGCTGTAAAGCTGAAAAGGGAATAGATGACAACAACAAAGTGAAGTTTGGATTTTCTTGGAAGTGGCGGCCACCCGCACGCACCTGGAAGAACTCGGCCAATTCCAACTCGCCGTTCTTGTTCAGGTCGACCTCGTTCAAGAGATCGTGCAGCAGACGTTCATCAATTTTGTTGTTATGTTCCTAAAATGGCAAAATGATAATTTTTCGGAATAGCAGCAAACACCGACTACTGACCCGAAAGTGTCGACGGATGTCATTGACCGTAATGTGACCCTTTTTGTCCTTGTCCAATTGGTTGAAACTGTAATTGTATATTTTCCCATATGCCACAACAAGCTCTCTGTCATTCACTTACCGTTCCTTGGCCAATTGCATTTCCTAAAAAATTTATTACAAATTAAAACATATATTGTCAGTCTATAAAAGAGAGGGGATGGTTTTTGTTCACCTCTTTGGTCAAATTCAGCGGCACATCGGACACCGATTGCATGCGCGCTTCTTGGCCCATTTCGTTGTTGATGAAATCCCTGGCAAGCTGCATTTGTCTCTGCAATAAATCCCATCATATTTATAATAAAAGGGGACAAAAAAAGAGTGCTGCTGGCTTCATTTTAAATCAAAGAAACCCAAGGTTTCGAATTGACAACCGCAAAAGCCTTCCACCCGCCCAGAGAGTCATTTGAATTCCTCTCCCCTTCCCTCCCTTTGTGTCAGTCTTCTTCCCACTTATTTCACACCTCAGTCTCCTGGCGCGACCACGCCAATTCCCTGGCCATGATCAACACAACTTGGTCCAGCACTTCGTGCGCAGCGTAAGTGTTCAAGAAACTGAGCCTAAGTCGTCGCGCGATCACATCGACGGCAGTGCACGCGTACTCTTTGATGGCGTAGCTGACCTTGACACAAAGGGACATAAAGTTGGGACTGCCTGAGCACATTCATTGTCAGTGTGAGGCCGCGTGCCCTTCGGTTTCAATGGAAGTGCCAATGAAAATAGCGCAGCCATTACGGAACAGGGTCAGTTCGGCGTGGACATTTCGGGATTTCAAGATAATGCACAACATTTTTTGGTCCAATTTTTACAAATTTATTCGGCCATGTTATCATTGTCAAGAGGGCAAACCTCTGCGTCCAAATAGGGAAACTCCTCATGTAGTCGCTTTCCAACAATTGGCCCTGAATTTTGGATGGGTTTTTTGCAGTGAAAGTGACCAATGCTTCTCACATCGTTTGCCAGTCATTTTGCACATCCGTGCAACCACAAATGCCCTGTCGCCGTATGTGTTGGCCAAATGCTGTGCCACATCGACCTCAATGCCGTAGTCCTGCACCAAGTTGATGTACAACAACGGGTACCAGTCATGTGCACCTTCAAACATAGCACATCACAACCCGTCAATGAGTAATCAAAAATGAAGCGAAGACTTTTTTCGTCCATACGTACTACCATTATTCCATCCGTTCCTCTCACCTTCCAACATCAGTCCGGCCGTAATGCATCCATTTTTGGGCGTCAAATTGCATGCCTTCACACACGCGTCCACCGTTTCCTCGGCCATGTGTCGATAAGTTGTCCATTTGCCTCCCGCAATTGTGATCAGATTGGACTTGGACACTTCGATGATGTGATTACGCGCTAGCGACTTTGTGTCCTTTTTGTTCGGGTCGTTCACCAACGGACGAAGGCCGGACCTGACAAAATGGGTAGGTGGAAAAATGGAAAATAAAAATGGGCATTTGGAATGTCAAAAAATTAAATATTGCAACAAACCATGCACTCATTACATCCCCTCGACGAACTGAAACCAAAACCATTTAATTACTCCGTTTATTTTGCCCATGCTTTACCAGAAATGTCCTTGTTCAAATAGCCACGAATTTCGCTCAGAATGAATTCGATGTCACTGTTGCGCGGTTTCGGCGAAAAAGAGACGTCGCATTGGGAGTCCGTCGTGCCGGCCACAGTCATTTTTTGCCATGGACTAAAGAGGGAAAACATTGTTGTTAACACTTCGGGGAACAGTCCAACCAAAAACGCACAGAAAGAAAATCACTCGTCCGTCGCTGGTGGACGGGTCCAAAAGGCCCGTGTTCGCGGGACTGTAGTAGCCGGGCAGCACAATGTGCACGCCGGCAGACGGACGACAGATGGGCTCCGTGTCCGGGTCGGCCATCAGCCGAATGGAGTCAGTGAATGGACCGGTGGCATTCACCACGCATTTGGCGCGGACGGGAAACATTTCGCCGGTCACCTGAGGAAGGGAAATGTAATTTTGGTAAATGTTTGCAACAACATTCAAACATGCTTGACTGTTGTCCAAAACTATGCTTTTAATTGCTTACCATGTTTTTGACTTGTGCTCCGCATAATTTGCCTTCCGCATTCTTCAACAGATGCTCTACCGCCACATGGTTACAGCATTTGGCACCGTTTCGTATGGCGGACAACACAATGGCCAAATTCATGCGGGCATCGTTGTGTTGACCTTGAATGGCACGGCATTAATTTTGGCTTGGCTCCACAAAGTCAATAAATGTGAACAAAAGCGAACCGTCGTAATAAATAAGCGCCCCTTTCAACGCCTCCTTTTTTAGCATCGGAAAGCGTTCCAACGCTTTTTCCTTGTCGATGTAATACGAGTTCTTCAGAATTCGTTTCCCGGACACCAAATCGTACATTTTGATGCCGAACCAATAGTAAGGCACTTGCCATAGTCTGTGATAAAAAAAGGGTCGTAAATAAGAAAGAAAATCAGCACTTGTAAATAGGAAGCATAATTGGCAACGGATAGCTCAGATGAGGCGCAATTTCCAACTGAAAATGTTTTAGTCTTTGAAAGGTATTGGACTTTTTTTTTTGGTTACCAAATTAGCCCGTTCGAACAGTGCTTCTTTGACCATTTTGTATTGTTCCACGTCCAACTTCATAATGGCCGCTTGCAAATAGCGAACGCCGCCGTGGATGAGTTTGGTGGA
This sequence comes from Heterodera carotae, assembly GCA_024500135.1. Taxonomy (NCBI): domain Eukaryota; kingdom Metazoa; phylum Nematoda; class Chromadorea; order Rhabditida; family Heteroderidae; genus Heterodera; species Heterodera carotae. Next base: position 12,077 of record JAKKIK010002089.1, read on the forward strand.
GCGGGACTTAAAAGGGGAAAGAGATTGCATTAAAAGAATGGAGGAAAGGGGGAGAATGAATTACACTTGTGCCCGATGAAAAATCGTCCAATTCGACCAGCGCAGTCTTCAGACCTTAGGGGATGAATGCACGAAAAAGTTTTAAAAGAAAAATTCGGGGTCGGTCGAAAAAGCGACCACAATGCCTTAAACGAACGGTTAGCGACGCCCCCTGAAACTTTTAAATAAAAAATCGATTCTAGGGTAATTTAGTGCGCTGATTACGAATATGACATTTACTTTTCCCAAATTTCGAATCCCGGACCCGAATTCGAACATTGGCATTATTTCCATAATCAACAAGGTTTTCCTATCATATTTGGTATCAATCGACAGCTCTCGACGAGACAAATCGATCTAGACTAGTTTCAACTCGATGCGAAGCCATTTGAGCCCTGGCCGGCTGATTCCCAGTGTAAAATGAACATTTCAGTACCAATGATCAAAACAGTGCCGGACACGTGAGTTCCAAGGGAAGTGAGCCAGAGAACTCAAAATTACACGCAAAAAGGAGCATGCGAAGACGGAGCAAGTAGTGGGGCGCCCGAGCGAGCGGAGGGTTGCGAGCGCCTGGTTAATGTCGGGC
>JAKKIK010002090.1:0-12694 GCA_024500135.1 Heterodera carotae
GCCCAATAACTCTCCCATTTGCCTTTGGGTCTGCCCCCATGGCTTAAAGAACGTATTTGGCCTTGTTCTTGCTCAGTTAATTTAGTACCCCTCGGAATTTAGTCTACAAAAAAAGTTATTCGCATTTCAAATCTTGAACCTATAATTATGGAACAGCAAATTTGGACAATTTTGGGTAAAAAATTCATTTAAAAAAATTTTCTTTTACACATTGTAATTTTTTTGTCTGTATCTTAATATTATTGTGGCAGGTATATGTGGTAAAAATTTCAGCTCGATTGGTCCATTGGAAGTAGGTGAAATGAAGAAAAAATTCTTGAACCTATAATTTTGGAACAGACTGTAGAGCCGGTGCTGTTTTTAAAAATTACTTCGTCATTTTTAATTGCTTTTTCAGGATGTTTGTTGCGTCAGTACGTCTGTGGTCCTTGAACTTTCCAAGCGCGGGTTGTTCCATCCGAAGGTCATCGAATTTACGGTCGAAGAGACTGACAAAAACGGCACGTCGAACCAAAAAACGAGGTACATTGCTCTACCGCTTTGCTACAAATTGCGTTGGTATTTCGTGGACCATTGATTTTAGAATTGGGTTTTTTGTCCTTCCCCATATACACTTACGGTCGACGCCCTTTTTCTATCATTGAACCATGGCTTGCCTTATTTGTTTCTTTTATTCAACATCACCATTTTTCATTAACAGGTCGTTTTCCGTTCCTTCCGACGCCGAACACTTGGAGCTGTACTTGCGTGTTGAACTGCGTCTGCTGGAGCCGTTCTTTGTCCATTGGCTCTTCGTCGACCATTGGCTTCGTTTGATTCGCATTTTGTGCGCTGTCTGTCCCCGTCTGGCGTCTCTCACTTTGACATTGTCCTTCGTTCCGCCCCCAATTCGTTGGTTGGCGGTTACGTCTTCGTCGACGACTTTTGCTGCTGTAGATTGCGTCATGGCACCTTTCGTGGACGCTGTCGCGTACGCGGCCGAATTGGTGGAGCAATTGATGCTGACACCACTCGCGGACGGTGGCCGACTGCAATGGTTGTGGGTCAAACTGTGTGCCATCGGTCTGTGTGAGGCCGAATTTACGGTAAATAGAACGGGCAAAGGGCAAACGGGAAGTGCGAAACAAACAAGTGAAAGGGGAGTCATTGGAAACCAATTTTTAGAATTCCGCCAATTTATAACTTTTTGGGAACATTTGAGGGGCTGTGGCTCCTCCGATCTCGCCCCCCTCCTTGCTTTGATCATCCCCGAAAATATTTGTGGGGATCACCCGCCTCCCTAACCGTCTCTGATGCTGCAAAGGAAAGCGAATGATCGCACTTATCAGAGAAAGGGGAAGCAGGACAGCGGCGCATAAGTGACCTCCTCCAGTTTGTTCTAACCCTCCAATTTTTCAGAAGCTCGGTGTTTTGCGGCACAGTCATTCGCTTTTCATGCCGGGAAATGGACAATTCGCATGGAATTGCCAGACGCACGTCATTTATGATAGCATTGGACGCGAACATTGGCTGTCCGTTGAAGTGATTGACCCAAAAATGGACAACGCAACAAACAACAACAAATTGAATGACAAAGAAGAGGGGGAAGATGAGCAATGGGGGAAGAAGAATGAAGATGAATGGGCGGAGGAAGATGATGGATGGGCAGATGATGATGATGATGAATGGGATGAGTGGTGGGATAATGACGCGACATGGATGGATGACCATTCTGATTATGAGGGCGATGATTGCCATCTTAGTGCGGAAGAAGATGAGGGCTTTATCCGAGTGGCAAGCAACAGATGGTGGACGGCGGATGCGTCGTTTAGCCTTGATTGAAGCATTATTTGCTCATTGTACATACAATACTTCCCCAACCAACAAACAATTCATACAGGCAGTCATACTTTAACTTAGAGATGGGCGGCCGGCTAACTTCTCAAGAAAAAGCCGGTGATGAAATCCGAACAAAATCGGCAGGTGGGGGCGAATCGACTGCCCATCCCTATTTTAAAGTATGTATGCGTACAAGACTAACTATTCTTTCAATTTCCCACTGCGATTTCATTTTTGATGATCTCATCCCATCAATTGTTTTATGCTTCTTTTTATAGTCAAAAAAATGCTTTACCTTCTGCAAATGTTAATTGAATGCGTAAAAAAAGTGTTTGAATTTGCACTTTTAAGTAATGTTTTCTCTGCTGGGTTCTTTCATCTCAAATTCTTCAAATTTGTTGTTGTTTTTCTCTTTTTCATTTTGCGACTTTTGCTGTTCGCTTTTCGGTGCGACCCTTTGGCTAACAGCGCCACTTTCTGCTGGCAGTTTTCCACGCTTTATTGGCATTGGCATTGACGGCATTCGTTCCCTTATCTGTGCCAATGAATGGGGACCAAGCCGAATGCCTAAGTGACGGGCACCGTACTGAACAAAAACAAATAATTTTGTTGAATTTTACTTGATTTTTAATTTAATAAAGGTTGCCTTTTCAAAAACGGTCAAATCGTCTTTATCATTGATTAGAAAAAAGTTGACGAACAGGAAACTGATCAAGAACACCATAATGACAAACTGTCGACAAAAAAAGAATATTTTTGCAATAATTTTATGTACTAAGTATTTTGTTAAATAAAATAATGACAAACCACCAAAAAAGCGGCCACAGGAGCGAAATAATCAAACAAATTTATGGCCAAACGATGATGCATTTGAAAGAAAAAAAATTAAGAAAAATATTCCGATGCTTGACTCTTATTGAGCGGAAAAAACGAGTCGAATGTTCATTTATTTGTCCCCCCCCCCCCGTGATGGAATGAATGGAAGTGGAAATAAACGATCATTTTGGATGATCCGAGAGGAAAAGAAGGCGCCTGAGGGGCGGCAAAACATTGAAAATGCAATGTAAATGCATTTAATTGTGACCAATTTTGGTCTATCCATTCGCCCGATAATCCAAAGACACAATTTTTGTACTTTTCTTTTTTTTTGTTGTTGTTCGTTCTTTGGTAAAGAAAGATGCAATAATACCAGAGCTGCCATTTGTACTTATTTATAAGTAATGTACTGATTTGAAGGGTCAAAAACTTATAAATTTTAAATGTACTTATTTGTAAGTAAGGTACTGATTTGAGCTCATTGTATTTATTTTGTACTTATTTTTTGGATTCTAAGGAAACTTCTGATTTTGAATGGCTATTTTTAAAATAAAATGGTTTTTTGAAGCGAATTTGTCGCAAAATCTTAACAAAATTCACTAAAATATTCAAAAAAATTTTCCCGGCGGTGGATCAATTCCTCTCAATGATTTCCGTTCTTTTGTCTTATTTCTTATCTTATTTTAGGAAGGCCAAAGAAAATTCCGATTCTTCAAATCTTGCAATTTTTTCCTTCTTAAATTTAAATAAGACACGAAAAAGCGAGGAATTGGAACAAATTCTGTTAACAAATTCACTTATTTATTCAAAATTTTCCCGGCGGCGCCTATCGGCACCGCCTCTCCCTACAAATAAGATTATTTGTTTTCAAGCTGAAAATTGTTTAAAAAATTGTTGGCAGAGAGCGAGAAAAACGTCCTAATGCTGATTTTGGTGAATAAAAAGCGAAATTAACGCACTTAAACAACGTTTTAAAAAATGTACTTATTTTTGGCCCCAAAAACTTATTTTTCACTAGTGATTTACTTATTTTGCAAAATTTTTGATGGCACCTCTGAATAATACCCATTAACATTTTATTAAAATTGGTTTATTTTTAAATATAATTTATTTGTTGAACAAATAACTTAAAGTGATGATAAAATGGTCAAAGAAATTCACATTAATGGGAATAATTTTAATTTTGAAAATGAAATTATGACTTTGTCGTGCTCCATTCATTTTCAATTCCTCCAGCTTTGCACCTTTTGGACGCATTTTAATGTGTTCAAGTAATACATTTTTATTATGTATTTGCATAATATTTAACTAAATGTATATATTACCTATTATTATGTATTGTATTGTACTGCACTTTGGCACACTCTTTTAAATGATTGAATTACATTTGATTTGGTTGGCGAATTTTCATTCTTTTCTTTCCCTCCCCGCCGGGGGGCAATTAATTTGGTGAAATTTTTTTATCAAAGTGTCCGTCGCTTCTCTTGACTCGCTTTATTCCGTCTCGGACCCGTCCGTTGCTCCGCCGGTTTTCCAGCAAATTCTTTCTCTTCATTATTGCGTTAATTGGGCGATAAATTCGCCAAATTTATTTAATTAAAAAAACAAATAGATGTATTTTCTGCTTCTGCTGGCTGTTTGTTTGTTAGCAAAAATCAAATGCACTGATCAGTTCCATTTTGACTGGTGATCAGAAAGCGCAACATTTGTTGGCTGTTCCTCTTCCGGTCCGTCCCTCTCGGCGATTGCTGAACCCGATCATCGACACCCAAAAGTGACTGATTAGCGCCCAAAACGGGACAGAGAGAGAGAGAGAGAGGGGAAAAGAGAGAGAGAATGGGAAAGAGAGAGACAGAGAGAGAGAGAGAAGAGGAGAGAGAGAGAGAGAGAAAGTGTCCGTCCGTCCAATGCCATCGGTTGGCTCTTTGCTGCTGCTCTCTGTCATCAATTAATTAGTCAGCCGTCGTCGTTCATCTGCTGCTGTCTCGTTTACCGTTGGATGATGTGCTTTCCTTGCTGTTTTTTCAATGTTTTTTTTGACGCGCCAACCATTTATTTTCAAAGAGGCCGCGATCCGCCGGTGGCAACCCGTCCGAGCCGACGACGATGGACGGCAACAACAACAACGGCGGCGACGACGACAGGGAGTTGGAGAAGGACGGACGCCCAACGTTTGGTGATGAAGGGGATGAGGCAGGCTGATCGGTCTGTCGTCGGCGAATAATGATCATCCCGATCACCATCACCACCACCACCAACATCGGTTGTCCTCATGATTATCCGATTATCTTTATCCAATGGTCATCATCCATCCGTACATCATTATCCGATCATATCCCCCCACCCTCCGCTGCTTATGTTCATCGTCTACAAAAACAACGACGAGGAGGAGGAGAAGGAGGAGGACGACGACAACGACGACGACAAATTAATCATCTGTCCGTCCGTACGCCAATCTCCGATTGGTTATGTTATGTGTGTGAAATTTGCCGGCGGCGGAACGGAACATTTGTGAGACGGGGGCGGCAGGGACAAAGGCAAAAAACGACTGATTAACAACATTCGACCCCGCCGCCGCCGTCGCCATGGGGGTGGGTGGGTGGGGTGGGGGGAGATTCGGGAGTTGGCGGGGCAGGGGGCGCGGCTGGGGAATAAAACGGGTGAGACGAGACGACCGTCGCGCACACTGACACTGCCCGCAGCGCAAACAGATCGCCCGCTTCCCCACACCCACAACGAACTTTGCAGCAGCAACTGTTGCGATTTGATCAGTGTACGGTTTGAGCTTGACGGCAGCCACGTGACGGACGTGGAAGGAATTGACACGAGCAGAATGGTCAGTTAGTGCCAGACGCAAAAAGTGGCACTGCAAATCGACTGGATTTAAAAAAACAACTGAACTAGCGGGACGAATAAAAGTTTTAGTTTTGGCACGGAAATGGGCGGAATTGGGGCAAAACAAATGACGAAATTGTCGTTTCCCACCTGCCATTTCGCTTCCCTTTTTAGCCCAAAAATGGCACCCACGCAACAAATGGCAAATTGGAAGCCCACGCGCCAGCGGCTTCATACTCCTCGGCCCCCTTTGCCTCCTCTTCCTCCTGCTGCCCGTCTACTGTATCATGCTCTTCCGCTTCTGCCACTACCGTACTCCCACCGTTGCCTTTTTGGCTTTTACCGTACCCTTTTGGTGCCGCCGCTGTGCAACCGCAGCAACAGCTTCAGCAGCAGCAGCAGTGCCAATTGATAAATCAATGGGCTGCTCCATCCGCTGCAATGGCACCAAATGCCGTCGTTGTGCCCCCAACGATGGGCCGACCGAATTTGTTCAATGCTCTCAATGGCACCAATGGTCAGTCTTTTAATATTATTTGTTATTTGAAAACGCATTGCCTTTTATTACGGCTAACTTTAATTTTTGTAAAGGAATCGAAACTTTTGTGCCAAGCTCATTCGCTTCATCTTTGTGCGCCTCCTCCGCTTATCCTTCGGCTTCTTTTCCTTCTGCAAATCCTTCAGCTCCTAACGATGTGCCATTTGTGGACAGAAGTAAATAAACGCAAAAAATCCAATTACATTCTTTTTTAAAAACTATTTAAAAATTTGAATAAATATTAAAAAAAATATTTATTCAGTCGGCGAATCTGCCCGTAACCGTTTTGGCCGTCCGTACATTTCCGGAAGGCCGCTGCTTTTGTGTGACCGACAGAAAATCATCAAAATGTACCGGGACGGACGTCGAAAAATTGCAATTGCGCGCGAAATTGGCGTCACACATTCATGCGTGTCCAAAGTGATCAGAAGGTGATCGATCGATCGGAGGGCGGCGAAAGAAAAACCCCAAAAAATGGTTCGAATGTCGATAACATTCAGATTTGAAGAGACCGGAATGTTGGAAAGCAAAAACTCGCGGACCGCCTCTTGCGCATGTCCGGGCGACGCGGACGGACACGGTAATGAATTCGCAAATTATTGTTTATTTTTTGCCCAATTTTGAATGAATGCGCAAATTATTGTTTATTTTTTGCCCAATTTTAGACCCTCGAATTTGTCGACATGCCCGATTCGTGCACCATTTGTCCGCTTCGTCCTCCTCAACTCAATTGCCGTCCTTCGAAATGAACAAAATAGTGGCACCAAACAGACGACTGATCACTCAGCACAATTTGCCGAAGAAATTCAGCATCGAATGGTCTTTGATCATTTGAATTAGTAATTTGTGATTAATTTTAATTTTAAATAATGAAAATCCCTTTTTTATGAATCATCTTAAAGTGCTTCGTAATTTTCAGGATTCTCAGTGAGCATTGTCCGTCGTAATAACAGCAAAAAGTCACTTTAAATTATCCATTTTGATTTAATATGCTATTATTTACTTATTTATTTTTAGTTGTTTTATTCCGGTGATATTTTATAAATTCGTTAGTAATTTTAAATGAATTAAATAACTTTTACCATCATTAATAACCAATTTTGGAATTTTGAAAATGTTTGTTTTGCCGATGGCCACTTATTTGAAAAGCCGCCCCCGCCCATTTTCACTTTTCGTTTGATTAACTGCGAATTTATGGCGAAAGCATTCCATTTGGTTTGTTATTGTATTAAGCAAATAAAAATTAAATTTACCCAATTCAAATGTTTCATTAGAATTGGGAAGTGCAAATTATTTATAAAATTCTTCAAAATCGGCGATTTACCAAAAAATTAATTTCAATTTTATTGCTCTTTTTTCATTCATTCGCACTTTTCTCAACAAATGCCGTCGAATTATTTCAAAAAATATTTTTGCTTTTTTCATTTAATATCCGCCTGCTTTTTCTTTGGTGTTTTTCACTTGCAGCATTTTCATGTCGTCGTCGGTAATTAATTATTATTTGACGGCATTTAATTAATGCCTTTAATTGGTGCCACATTTCATTGTGTTTTTTTTCGGGGTCGTTGATCATGAATCTAACATTCATTACCTAAGTTCAATTCCAAATCCCTGATCCGAATTCGTTTTCACCGTTCCGTCCCCCACAGCTCAACTCAAATACGACAACGACGACGACGGCACTTGCGTTGACCATTTGGTGTTTTGGAAATGTGCAGACTTTCTGTACGTGTGCAGCTATTACCGCGAATCGTACGCCTTCGAAATGTGTCGCAAAACGTGCAATCTTTGCGACTACGAACGAAAGGCCAATGTTTTGTTTGCGTCGCCATCATCGTATTATTATTATTATCCCTATTATATGATGGCCGGCAGAAAATGAAGCGGCTGAAATAAAAACATTTCCTTATCAATGCTTTTAAATGTGCCAATTAGTTCGTTGTTACAAGACTAATGAAATCTGTTTTCGACACTTTAATTTTGGCATTTATAAAACCACCCAAAACTCGGGACGTGACCCAAACAAATTCTCGAATTGAAACTCTCGAACAGAACTGCCCCAAAACAGACCGAGTGAAGGAAGCATCAAAGAAAGAAAGAAAGAAAGCCTTTGCTGTCTGTCTTCCTCTTTTCTTCAGCTCTTTCTCTTCTTTCTTCTAGTCTATGTATCCCATCCATCATCTTCGCCCACACTTTGAGGTGATCAGCCGTGACCACATCAGACATAACAATGCATTTCCCTTTTCTCCTCTTTCCCCCTTCCCCCCTCCTCCTCTTTTGCTCACTCTCCCCTCTTCCTCCTTCCTCCCCTTCCTTCTCTCCCCTCTTCTCCTTCTCGCTTCTCCCTCTTCCCCTCTTCCTCTCCCCTCTTCCTCTCCCCTCTTTCTCCTTCTCGCTTCTCCCTCTTCCCCTCTTCCTCTCCCTTGTTCTTCTTCATCCTTTTACTTCCTTCCTCCCCTTCCTTCTCTCCTCTTCCCCTCTTCCTCTCTTCTCTGTTCTTCTTCATCCTTTTACTTCCTTCCTCCCCTTCCTTCTCTCCTCTTCCCCTCTTCCTCTCTTCTCTGTTCTCCAAGCTATTTTTCCGTTGCTCACGCAATTCCATTCATTCATTTTACCGATCATAACACAGGGATGATACATAGATGTTAAACTGTTTGTTGGGGACGAAGACGAAGAACGGTTCATTCATTTTTACGTTTTAAATTTATTTGTGTGTACTGAAAATGTCCTTTCCCCCGCCCATTTTCCAGTTTTTGGGCATTTAAAATATCATTTCAAATATTTGATCCTTTTCAAAGAAAAACATTTTTAATTGCTGCTAAAAAATAATAAGCATTTTATGATGAATCATTTCAATGTTTTATGCTTGTCTTTTGTGCTGCTGCTGTTGTCTTTGGCCATTGCTTTGTCAGCAGGTAAAAAGTGTTTAAAAATTAAACGCTTTTAAAATGCAAATTATGGCAAAGAATCCGACGCCGTCCAATCTCGCGGCGCGACGGCACTTTCCCAATTTGGCATCGAAAGTGCCGACGCCCCTTTTGCGGGGCTGCCAAATCGCCGAATGAAGCGAGGCAAAAAGCACAAGGGCAGCAGTTCAAGCTCTTCTGCCAGACGGGGCGGACACCGAAAGAAGGGCCACGGGGGATTGATCGGAAAATTCTTCGGCAAAGGAAGGCGATGAGCGATCGATTGATCAGTCGACGAACTATCGATCGGATGAATGTATTTATTGCCAAATAAGACAAAACAAATTCGACCTCTTTGCACAGATATATATAGGCCGGGCGGAACATCAACTGATCAGACAGACACATCACTCCAATTGATCATTCATTCATTCCCTGGAATTCGTTTGCTTAACCATTTGCCTCACTTTGCTTTTTTTTCTGATCAATCCGCTGAATAAAATTATAACAATCGCATTTTTTTGTGAGAGAAAAGCATAACATTTGGTGGCATTTGCTTTAAAATTCCGTGTGAATTCGTTCAAGAAATTACATCAAATAATTACATATAAATGTAATAATTCGTTGGCCAAACTTTAAACAGACAAAAATTTGTTGTAAAAAGAATTGCGCAATTGCTTCCTTAACTGAAATTTGCGTCATTTGTTCTCACTTATTGAGCGCAAATGTTAAAAAACTCCACGACTTCGCGAAATTCGCCAAAATTCCCATTTAAATATCGCAACCACCGGCGATTTATTAATTAATTGGTTGATTAGTGGGGACAATTAATTTTTTTTAATCATTGAATTATTTTGCCCACGGCCATTTAAAAAATTATTTCATTTTATTCGCCAAGTTAAAAAACGCAGAAAAAAACAGTTCAAATGATTGTCCTTTTGCTAATGATCTCATCATTTGTCGCTTTGTCTTTTTACAATTTTTATTATAAACGACGCCATTTTCCGCCAGGTCAATTAAAATTTTGTAAAAATAATTTCCTATTTTTGTTGTTAATTTAATTTGACCAAAATTAGGCCCCATCCCTTTGCCCATTTTTGGCAATTTGATCTCCATTCATTTGTCCGGCGCTGGCGAATTGGCATTCAAAGAATGGGCACACAAATTTGGGCCAATTTACACTTATTGGATTGGCGAATTGCCAGTAAATTTATTTTATAAATTTTATTTTTATATTGTTATATTTTTTTATTGGAGATTGTCTGTGTGGCTGACTATGAACAAATGTCACAACTCTTTCAAAAAGACGCTGAAAATTATGTGAACCGTTACAATTTCCCCGTTCAAAGAGTGATTAATGGTTGGAAAATTGGCCAAGAATTTGTTTGAGTTTTAAATTTAGACGGTCTGCCGGCGTTTGGCGTTTTGATTTCAAATGGCCAACGGTGGCGCCAACATCGGCGTTTTGCGCTTCACGCGCTGCGCGATTTTGGGCTTGGAACGCATTTAATGCAGCAGAGAGTAAGCGGTGAAAGATTAACAATTTTTGATGGACTGCGAATTTTCGCAGATTTTTGAGGAAATTAATTCAATGTTTGCCAAAATCGATTTGAGCATTGACCAGCAGCAGTCAGACGACGAGATTAATTTGGCCGAATTTGTGGAAATTTCAATCGCCTCAATTATCAACCAATTCCTTTTTGGCATCAAATTCGATGAGGTCATTTAAATCGAATTTTGAAATTTTTGTAATTTGAATTCGAATGGTTTAAGAAAAATGTGGCGGATTTTTACGAGCTGAAACAAATGATGGACGAACATTCCGCACTTGTCGGAGGCCATTCGCTGTTTTGGATGTATATTTTGTGGCCCGATTTGTTGAGAAATTTGCCGTGGTTCAAAGGAAAACGTCGCATTTTTTGATTTATTTATTTTTTCGAATTAAAAATTTATTTTTTAGGGTTGGAAATGGAGCAAAGAATTGCCAATTTTCACCGCTATTTTGAAAAACGAATTTTGGACAGACAGGCGAAGATGGAAAGTCCGATTGACTTTGGAGCACCGCCATCCGATTATGTGGAGGCGTTCCTAAAGGAAAAGGCACGCCGAGACGCCGCGGGGGAAAAGGGACATCAATTTGAGTAGGGAGAAGGCATAATGCCAAACATTTGAATTTGGCACATTTTAAGGAGCACTTACCAGCTGGGAATGATGTGTTTTGATCTGTGGATTACGGGACAGGTGTGTGTTTGGGAATTGGGTGAAAGTTGCAGCAATTAATTGTTTAATTTGTATAATTATATATGTATTTTTGCCCTCAAAAGGAAACGGTTGTATCCGTTCTGAGATGGGCCATCGCCTTTCTGCTGAACAACAACACACCGTTAGGCAAAATGTGCCAAGAAATCGATCGGCTTCTGATCAGCGACGGACAAAGCGGTGCGAACCGACGACTGATCACCGTCGGGGACAGGGCCCAATTGCCGTACACAAACGCAGTGATCAACGTAAGCAGACAAAATTGTCAATTTTTAAATTTGAAATGAGACTTTTAAATAAAACCCCCGGGGAGGGGGCTCAATCGGTGGGCTAAAATTGGGACATTGATCGCTTAAAACATTGCTTTAAGGAAATTCTCCGTTGCGCGAACATTGCACCACAAAATTTCATTCGAACCGTTGGCCGTGACGTGGAATTGGCCAATGGTTTTGTGCTCCGGGAGGGAACATGTATTCTTCCCCAAATTTCGGCTATTTTATGTGACGAAAAGGTGGGCAATTTTGAATCATTTTTTTGAAAAAAGGCATTTGGCTAAACTTCGAATTCGGACAGGTGTTCCCGGAACCCGAAAGATTCAATCCTGACAGATTTTTGGATGAACATGGAAAGTTACGACGATGTGATCAGCTGATCCCATTTTCAATTGGCAAAAGGTTGGCACGGCACAATTCGACCAATGAATTTTGTGCTTTTCCAGACAATGTATGGGCGAATCGATGGCACGAATGGAATTGTTCCTTTTTGTTGCCAACATTTTTAGTCGCTATACGGTGGGCTGACCGAATCACTAAAACATCAGTTTTAGATTTTCAGTCTAATTCCAAAATTAATGTTACAATTAATTGTCTTATAATCATAAAATTGAGCCCCCCTCCCCCCCCCCCCATTTTCTTCAGGTCAGTCCCGGCACAATTTGTCCCTCGTTGAAACGAATTCCAAGTGCCGTCGCCCATTGTGCACCGTTCACATGCCGAATTGAAAAACGAAGGCCACAAGAAATTCAAAAACATTAAATCAAAAAAGCAATAATGGCCACCTGGTGATGGCCGATTGATTATTTATTGCGATATTTGCACTTTTAATTTAATTAATTCATTTGTTAATTGTAAATATTTTCGAATTTTGCAAAGTAAGCGAATGATTCCGTAAGTGATAAATAAATGTGCGATTATGAGTTGGAATTTTCCTTTGCTTTTGTTTCTTCAACAATTTGTCGATTTTCGATGCTTTTTTGGATCACCAAAAATGGCATTTGTCAACGTCAAAAGGGAGGGCAAAACGAGCAAAGTATTGAGAAGGCACAGCCCAATGGTTAAGCACATAATACGCACGAAAATCTGTCGGAATTAAAAAGTATTTTAATTTAATTAATTAATTAATTAAATTGAATAAATTAAAAGAGAGAGAGAAATAACCCGCGCAATGTAAAGGTCCACCAAATAGTCGACCAAAACGCACAGACACGTGCTAAGTGATGCCTGCACGGAGGGCAAACCGACGG
>JAKKIK010002091.1:0-12681 GCA_024500135.1 Heterodera carotae
TTTTCTTATTCCCCGACCGGGGTCCCCGATCCCCGACAAATTTACTGTCCCCGACCCGACCCCCCGACCCGACGCATAGCCCAATACCCGACCCCGACATTCTTCTCCCCGAAGGGTCGGGGAGGAACCCTAGAATTTACCTTAAAGGCTTACTTAAAGTGGACTAATTAATTTTAATTATTTATTTAATTTAAAATTACACGATCTCAAAGGTTTTCCTAGTCATAATGGCACGCAGATGCGGACTCAATCCGGACAACATTGCAACACCATTGGCCGCTGCCACAGGAGATGTTGCATCATTGGCATTTTTAGTGAGCTATCATTAAATAGAGGCATGAAATGGATCAGATCGGAAATGAATTTTTAAATTGGATACAATCGTTCTAATTGAACCCCGGCGATTCAATTTGAGCAAATGTACGGTATCCGAAGATCCAGCTTTTGGATTTCAATCTTTTCGTCAGTTAATTTCCTACCCGATATCACTGCCCGATTGGCACGATCATGTTTGCTCACCAATCAGTACAGATCCTTTTCGGCACTTGGTTCTACCGACTTCGGGAACAGTACCTTCCGGCGCTGATCACACTGTTTGTGCTACTGATCAGCTCGGTGCCTGTGTGGATGTGGCTGGCGGCGCAATTGCGCGAGACGCGTGCCGTGCTCAAACACGGCTGGTACGCCATTTTGGCCGCCATGCTGATCAGTACCAGCGGCGGGTTCATACTGCGTCATGCCATCGCGCATTTTGCGGGCATTGGTCTCTTCCAGCCGGTGATCAATGGGGTCGGCGGCAATTTGGTCGCTGTACAAGCATCCAAACTCAGCACATACCTGCAACGGTTTGGCAAGCGCGGCACGCTGCCTGCAAACACATTGATCACCTATGTGAACCCGTTGCGCACTTTTGCATGCAAAGGTATGATGATTGATCAAAAAATAATTTGGTGATAAAATCTTTTATCGAGGGCTGATCAGTTATTTCAGTGTTCGCAAGTCGCCACCTTTTACTTTATTCTAACATACCTAACTCATTAGCAACTGATCACTAATTGTAAAATGCTTAAACCACTGAGAGGCTAACAGAGTGATCAGTGATTAAATCACCAAAAAAACACTCCTACTGCCAACTGATCAGCGCATTTTCGACGAAGCACTTATCTGTATTTGATTTGATTTGCAGGGTTGAAAATAAAGCCATTGGAGTGTTAACAAAGGACATTATTTAAATTCCTGGAAATTCTTAAAAAATATTACATTTAATGGAAACCCCCACTTAATTTTTTTTTTTGAAGAATCCGAGTCTAACAACGCGGTCATTCTGCTGTTGATGAGTCTGCCGGGCCACTTGCTGTTCATTGGTCTGCTGCTGATGACCGGTCAAATGGGTGTCCAATCGCTGAATGTGCCATTCATGGCCATTTATTTGTGTGCCACAATAATCCAGGTGCAAACATTGTTAACGGGGCATATTATCAATAAGGAAAGGGGGTTCTATTAAAAGGTAGTATTTATTTTTCAACCCTCCTCAAAAGGGCTCTATTGGAGGGTGCGAGTAAATGGGCCTTTATTTTATAAGACCTCTCAAACGATAGACTCTATGAGAAGGGGATGGGGGTGCTTAATTATAGGGGGGGGGGGGGGGTTGAATACAGGTAAAATACGATTTTGTCGAAATTTTAAAATGTAAAAAAAAGATGGAAATTTTTAATTGCCCCTAAAATCACGACAACTAATCCCAAACAATTTTTGCACAGGTGGCAACACTTCTCTACTGCTGCCAGCTGTTGTGCCGATGCCTGTGGCGACTTTGTTGTGACCCGAACGTGAACGCAATTCCGCTGTTGACCGCGTTGGGCGACTTGGTCGGCACCAGTCTGCTCACCGCAGCATTTGTGTGCCATGCCGAACTGTTCCCGGAGTACAGCCCGGGCGCCGCTCTCCTCGGCACAATTCAGCAACAATACGACGGCACCGACGGCACAACATTGGCAACGGACAGCGCCGGCGGCGGCGTTGAACTGTTGGCGCTGTTCAATCGTACAACGCCGTCGGCCATGGTTTTTGATTGATTTATGATGACCGCGGAATTTTTGACTCCTAACGCAGCATTGTGCCACGGCACACTACACAAATTCTAGTGTCGACATTATATTAAATTTCGAAATTCTCTGCCAATCGTACATTTCTTTGTAAATTTTTCGTGCCTTTCCGAGATTTTCAAAGTCATTCCCGACTCTTTAATTTTTTTAAAATTTAAATATTCTAACTCACCATAAATGTCGATTTAAATATGTTTGTAAAATAAATATGTAGTAAAATGAATTCAGAAAAAATCGTACTTCTATCCGCTCAAACACCTTTTATTATTGTCAGTCAAATTACAACCAAATCCAAAATTTAAAAAAAGAAATAATTAATTAGTGAAATTATTAAATAAGTCATTAATTGTTCTTGTATTATGTGAGAAGAAGCTTACAACACACAGAACAAGTGATGATTTTTGATCTTTAAATGGATGTTGAAAAAATTACACAAATTTCAAAACGTAAAAAAGTGAAATAAAATACAATTATTAAATTGAAATTACAAAATGCTCTTCGCTTGAGGCAATGTATTTAAAAGAATTTAAGGGGCAATTTGATGGAACTTTGACGCCGTTTTACATCGCAATTTCCTCCATGCTAACATTATTTGCCTTCCGAAACGAGCTTGTCTGAATTAAGAGTAAAATTTTAATTTAACTTAAGTTAAATTTAAAAGAAATTGAAATTTTGAATTTAATTATTTTAAATTTGCGAAAAAACTAAAATTTTGAATTTAATTATGTTAAATTTCAAAAATAAATAAATATGCGCGACCGTAGGCGTCCAATGTGAGAAAGTCGCTCAACTCCGTCTCCATCACAAACTTCTCCAACAGTTCGGAAGCCTCCGGGATACGGTTGACCACGGAGCCGGCACGGACAAGACGACGCTGACATAAGAACAAATAAATGTACATATATGCCAGGAATTTTAAGACGCTAAGAATCCCGGAAACGGAAACCGACGTGGTCTAACCCGGAATTTCAATACGGTAAGAAACCGAAAATCCGTTGGCCTGGCAGGTCAAAGGGCTTATAACGCGTCCCATATTGAAAGTTTATGTGTATATGTGTACCTCAGTCTCGGAAGCGATGGTCATCTTAACCAGCTGGGGATCAACCGTACGTCCATCTTAAATGGGGTTTTATTAGAGGGGGTGATTCTATGTAAGGGGTGTTTTTCCCCCATTAAAAGAGGGATTGTTTGTGAGGGGATATATAAAATTTGGTATATACCCACCCTCGAGGCGCGCTTCATGGCGCAACCATTGCCAAAGCTGTGTGCGGCTGATCTCCGCCGTTGCCGCGTCCTCCATCAAATTGTACAACGGCACACAGCCAACGCCGCGAAGCCAATTGTCCATGTAGCCTAAAAAGGTTGGTTTGGATAGCGAATTTAGGGATATTTCGGGATCACTCCCGGACATCGTTAAATGACTCGACGCAATAATCTAAACGTTTGAAGCCGTAAACCCAACTTTTGGGAGTAAAATTCCTAAACATAGGGTTCACAGAATTCTAATCCCATCGGATATTAGCATGAGTGTAGGCTTTTCCTAAAATCGGACGTTGTCCTAAAACCAGTAAGGGCAGAATGCCAATCTTATGTAGGCAAATGCCATCCCCACCGCATGTGTGGCCTTTCCTTACCCAAAGTGATCGAGATGTTTCGCCGAAAGCCGGCTTCCGTGCGCACGCCTTCCGGCGGCATTGTCAGCCGTTTGTTGTCCGTCTGGAAGGAGGCGAGTTGCTTGCCAATTTGGTTTGGGCCCTTCATGATCTGGTCGAACACATCGCGCGCAACAGGGACCAGTCCTGGATGGGCCACCCACGTGCCATCGTGGCCTAAAATTATTCGTGCCACATTATTAGATTAAATAGTGACAATGTACCATGCTAACTAGGATTACACCTCAAGACAACAAATCCGGGGATCATTGAGATTGGGAATCGGGGTCGGGAAAGAGCAAAAATTTCGGGGATATAGGAAGGTGAAAAATTAAGGCGGATATACGGGGAAGAGGTGAAAGTTTTTGGGCGGGGTCGGATATATCATAGCCGAACTCTTGCGCTAACCCACCATCGGAAGCCTCCCGCTCCTTGTCCTTGCGCACGGCGCCAAGTGCGGTCTCATTGGCGGCCATGTCATGCTTGATCGGAATTTGGGCAGCCATTCCGCCCATGGCGAAGATGTTCCGTTGGTGCGCAACTTTGATGGACAGCAAAGTGTAGGCACGCAAAAAGTCCGAGGTCATCGCTGAAAAAAATTAGTTGTGACCTTAGTCTGATCAATCCAAATTGTTTTGCTTACTGATCAGAAAACGGTCGGGCAACAAAAATTTGCGATGGTTACGGAACACCTGAACAGTGTAAAAACATTAAATATCCTTCCTGATCCCCTCCAGGGCACGAATTTCGGGATTGTCGGGGATGGCACATCGGTGGTCGAAGTCGGAAAATGAATCCAAAATGTAGGGAAACAATTTCGGGAATTGCGTATAAGTTTGGTCTTGGAGAAGGCAGAAAAATGTCGGATCCGGGTTGGGGTAGTATGCCGGGATCAAAGTCGGAGAAGATGCCCAAAAGTGTCGGGAAGCGGGGTCGGGGGACCCAACGATAAAAAAATTTAAGGCAAAATTTTCAATTAAAAAAGATATAAATATTAAAAGTAATGACTTTGATGTATGAGAAAATGTAATCCCATCGTCCGCAGTTGATGCCAACAATGTAATCCCTTAAATTGCATTTTAAATAAATCATTTAAAAATTTTAATTTCCATTTTGATTTTTTTAACCCCTGTTACCTAGGCTAGCTGGTTTTTTAATCTAATTAATTATTGCTGTTTCATAAAATCTCAAAAATGAGACATTAAAAAAAAAGAATTAAATAAATTTAAAAGATAATTCAACAACTCATTTAAAGTGTCAATCATATTTACCTAATTTAAATTAAGATGATCTTTTTGTTGCAATAAAATGCGCCAATTTATCTTACTTTAACGCGTGCACAATTTCGTCCATTTGGAAGGTGGCCAACAGGTGTTCAATGAGTACAGTGCATTTGATCGTCCCATGCGGGAGGCCGAGCAGCGCTTCGGCATGGCCGAACACATCCGCCCACAGTTTGGCCTCCTGCGCACTTTCCAGCTTTGGCAAATAAAAGTACGGGCCGCTGCCGTTCGCTTGGAGCGCTTTCGCATTGTGGAACAGGTAAAGCCCAAAGTCGAACAGCGAGGCGGACAGTGGCTTCTCGTTGATCAGCACATGCTTCTCCGGCAAATGCCAACCGCGAGGGCGAATTTTGAGCACTTAAAATGGTGGCACATTTTATTGTACATATGTACAGTATTGTTCTCACAACATTTAGAAAATGGGGGACATGATTAATAGAGAATTCGATGGTTTTTGGAAGCCAATAGAGGATTCCTAAAAATCTGGAGATGTTGAAGGGCTAAAAGCCCCAAGTTTGAAGCTAACTGGTAGGTTTACCGTATTTTTATATTTAGACCCTGGGCATCCGAATTTTCAAACCACTCAAAAACGATGATGATTTGGAGTTGAACCCCGAAAAGATTTCTCTCTCCAAAAAGGATTTTAGAAGGGGTAGGGCTATGTTAGAGAAGGGCATTATATAAGAATACAGAATTCAAATATTTCCATGATTAGGGTTCAGGCAGTGATTCCGGACCCCCCCCCCCCTCCCGTCTGATCAGGTTAAAGATATCATTCCACAATGGCCAACCTGCAGTGTCCTGCTTCAACGAGTACTCCTGCTTTGTGACCGGGTTCACATAGTGGATTTGGCCACGGATGGCATCGTACAAATTGATTTGGCCCTCAATTTGATTGCGCCAGGTTGGCGAATTTGCATCCTGCGATCAATGGGGTTTATTAAGAATCGCTTGTCATTGATGAATGTCGCGGTAAGGGTGCCTATTTTTGAATAGTTAACCCCTCTAGGGGAAGATATTTTTTAGGGTTTAGCAGCATTATTACGGTTTTTTATCGGTACTTTACCGGTAACGGCTTTTCTGCCGGTTTTTTACCGTTTTTTGGCTAAATATATCAAAAACGATAGCACCGATCTAACAGTTTTTCCAAAAAGTACCAGTCTCTCAACCTTTGTGTTTTTTAATACCATCTAAATTGGGGGGGGGGGGGTCAAATAAAGGGGATGGGGCTTCAATTAGAGAAAATACAATATTCCCAAAATTGTAAACTGCACCTCGAAATCAGCCATGAACACCTTGGCACCGCTGTTCATCGCGTTGATCACCATTTTGCGATCAGTTGGCCCGGTTATTTCCACCCGACGGTCCTGCAAATCGGCAGGAATTTCGGCCTGACTTGTCCAGCTGGCGTCCGCTCGAAGCGCCTCGGTGGCCGGGTCAAAGTCCGGGAAATAGTCGCCCTCGTCCAATTTGTGCTGCAGAATTTTGCGCTGTGCTAACAGCGACTGGCGACGCAGTTCAAACTTGTTGTGCAACTCGCGGAGAAAGCGTCTGAAAAAAAAATAATTTTAACGAAATTTATTCAAAATAATGCCAAATTTATTTATATAAATGCACCGAATTAATAAATTAGCCCCTATCCCATCTCTAATAGAGCAACCGATTGAGGAGGCCTAAAGGGCTCCCACCATGCCACCCTATATTAGAACCGCATTAAAAAAACCCCAACCTCTAATAAAGCCCTCCCTCTAATTAAGTCCCCCCCCCCTTGTCCCGACCGGCGAGACTTTCATCGCGATAGCTTAGGCTCGGAATAGGGCGCCCGGACAATCGGACAGTGGACAATCGGACAGTGGACAATCGGACAGTGGACAATCGGACAGTGGACAATCGGACAGTGGTTATTTTTTTGGCCATAACTTAGCCAAATTCTACAAATTTGTTATCATTCAAAAGAACTTTTTGTTTAGAAGCTAGGTGTAAGCATAAGCTAAGCGATTCTTCCCATTTTATAAATCTTAACTTTTTCGAGACCTTTTTTAATCGCTTAGCTTCTGCTTACACCTAGCTTCTAAACAAAAAGTTCTCTCGAATGATAACAAATTTGTAGAATTTGGCTAAGTTATGGCCAAAAAAATAACCACTGTCCGATTGTCCACTGTCCTATTGTCCACTGTCCGATTGTCCAGTCACCCGGAATAGGGCTTGCCAATCACGGCCTACCAAGAAGGGTAGGTTATGTCGAAAATAGTTGGCAGAGACTTTTCATTCTTACCGTCGAAAAAGTTCGAAAATTCAATTTTGGCATAAAATTTTATAATTCTCAAAATATGAAAACATTAATAGTAGGTAAATCAAAAAAAAATGAAACGCCTCACAATGCGTCCGGCGTCAGAATGCGCTCGTCGCCCGGCGTCTCCGGTGCCGTGATCTTCACAATTTCGTCCTCATCTGCAGAGGCGGTTGCCGTATAGAACTGGGCCTCCTCCGTGCTGTCTTTGAGTGCCGACGTGGACGACACACCGCCGGCGGCGGCAAGGCCAACATAATCAAAATAGCCGGTGCCAACCTCACGCTGATGCTTCACCGCCGTGTAGCCGTACCTCAAATTGGTATCATTGAAATATTTAATTTTATGGGACAAATTTGTGGTGATTCAAATTTATCCGATTTTACTTTATTTTAGTCAGGTTCAGTTCGGCACAAGATATTTCAATGTTGCCCATGTTTCTTATATCCGAAATAAAACCCTCATGGTCTGTTTTTCAGCATCAAAAATGTGATCACTGTTTTAGTGGGGGGGGGGTCTGTTTTAGGGGAGGAGAATGGCAGCGCCGAAATGATCATCGCTGAACCGACCCTTCCCAATATTTTTTTAATCAAAATTGACGGCACTTTTCTGCCGCAAATTCCTGCTCTTGCAGCTCCGAATAGGCGGCCATTCCCCGCTCACGGTAGTTACGCGCGAGATCAAACATGCTGAAGTTGTTGGTGTGGAAGCCGGCCAAAGTGATGAATCTGTGAAAAGGGAGGAGGGACAATTTGCACAAAATGCCAATGTTGCTTTTAATCCTTGATATCCCCGATGATTATGGGCCTCTTCCCCAAATCCGGTTCAATAACTTGCTTACTCGACGGCTTTGTCGTCCCCGACCCGCCCGTTTCCCGACACTCCCCAATTCCCGACAAAAATAAGTCGCAGCCGGTTCGATACCCGACATTTGTCATCCCAACATCAGCATCACCTGGATTTTTGAGTCACTCCCCCGGTTGCTACCTCCGATTTTTTGCAAAATTTGTCTCTCGGCCCCCGGATATTCCATTCCCGACGGTCGCCAAACCCCACCCCCTAATGGTCCTTAATTTCAATATCCTTCAATCCGAGATCCCACAAATTTCATAGGCTGTGATCCCCGAACATGCTTTCCCCCAAGAGTCAGGGAGCACAAATAACCCTAATTAAATGCCAGCCATGGAGCTAACATGAGAACAAACGTACTGATATTTGAAGCCCATGGCGCCAAGCTCCTTCTGGAACTTCTCCATGTCACTGGGCCTCAAATGTTGGCGCCAGTTGAAAGAGGGCGAGCAGTTGTAGGAGAACAACTTGTCCGGGTACTAAAATAAAAAAATAAAAAAAATTTATTTATTTAAAAAAGATGCCAAATTTATGCCGCATCAATCCGATTTAAATACTTTGTAACAGGTTAAAAAAGGCTAATAATGCCAAAAAAGCCTTAAAAATTTGCCTTCCAGCCATCTATTGTACTAGTAGACTTTGCTTAAAGAAGGCTTCATCTTTTGAATCTATTTGCTAAAAATTGTCAAGTCTGAAGCAAATTAGTGTTTTCGATTAAAAGTCCCACTCTAATAGATGCCCCCCTCGAGACGGTATCTAGTAGAATACCCGGGGCTGCTATTAAAGGAAATCACTTTCGACATTCGGACCATTAGGCAATTAAGACCGCCAGAAAGAAGACCATCAAACTGCACTGACCTCCTTGCGCACACCTTCCGCAAATTCGCGTGCCACGGACAATTTTGGGTACGACGTCTCCATCCAGATCAGATCACAGTAGGGCGCGTAGAATTTGGCACGATCAATGCACGACTGAATGGCAGTGTCGTCGCGCAAGCGGAAATAGCCCTCCGCGGTGCGCCCCGCGGAACGGTCAATGTACGGATGGTCGCGCTCGTCAATGTCCGTGGTCAACAGCCGTGCCGACTCGGCGTCCGTGCGCGCGACAATGATCGTTGGCACACCGCAAACCTGAGAATTAAAAAAAAAACTTTGGCACCGAACCAACCCGATGATATTTTATTTAAATGACCCTCTCGACTCCAAAATTTGATCCGGAAGGATTTGGGACATCTCTAGTCCTAATTCCGGACAATTCGTCGCTCAATCAAGAAAGAACCGTTCAGAAAAGACATTTATTAATTTTATTTGAATTTTTATTCATTAAAAAATAAGTAACAAACATCGGCAGCTAAGCGCGCCGCGTTCAGATGGCGTATGTGATGTTCGGTCGGAATCAACACCTGTAAATGATTGAGTCGTTTAATAGAGACTTTTCCGCTAAACTGTTTATATCTTATTGGGTTCCAGTATTTGATCATATAATTGGCGTATCAGTGATGCAACGGGTTGAGAAGAACTTTCGAGTTCGGGTCTTGAAAAAGTCGGGTTTTTCGGGTTCGGGTTTGCATCACTGTTGCTAAATCAGTATATCTTTAAGTCAATCCGATATTTTTGCAACTAAAATCTTTTTTGGTTTTATATACCGGTACACATGACAGGATATTTCCGGATTACGAGCAGAAAATCGAAAACAGACTTGTCAGACTTCATCGGCATTCCCATTCATGCCTTTACTGTTTCCCGGTCAATTATTAGGGGGATATCAGAAAGCCGATTATTCTGTTCAACATAATTGAATCCCCCCCCATGTTATTTATATCTTTTGCTACCTTTCCGCCCATGTGTCCGCACTTCTTCTCCGAGCCCAGCTGGTCCTCAAAGTGCACACCGGACACGCCCGACTCAATGTAACCCTTCATCAGTTCGAAGCAGTTCAACGCGCCGCCAAAGCCGGCCTCCGCGTCCGCCACAATTGGCACGTACCAATCACGTTGCGCGGTGTAATCCTCGGCCTCCACACACTCCACCTGGTCGGCACGGCGCAGTGCACGATTGATGCGGCGTGCCAACTCTGGTCCAGAGTTGCACGGGTACAGCGACTGGTCCGGGTACATGTCGCCGACGGTGTTCGCATCGGCAGCCACTTGCCAGCCTGTGCACGGGGTTGGGTGATGATAAAGGACAGCAACAGCATATATATTCTAATGTAAACGGGGGGGGGGTGGGCGGGTTTCAGCCGGACCCCAACTTCCCGAACCAGATGTTTTAGGCATATTTTTCCGACCCGATCATCAAAATTTTGGTCCTCTTCCCGACCCGATCGCGACATTCTTGGGCAATCATCTCCGACCCGACCCCACTCTACGAGAGCCACTTTCCCCTGATCTGATCCGGGACACTGGGTAACCCCACCCCGAAGCCTGTGACGGTCGCTGAAATCAGAACCGATCCTCGTCTTACTTTTCCTTCGAAGGGTCTTTTCATATGCCCTAGTTAAAAGCAATGACTACCTGACACTCACCTGATAGGTAGATGGCTTTTAGCCCGGCTCGAACCATTTGGACCGCCTGGTTGCCGGTCAGTGCGCCCAACGCAGCAATGTAAGGCTCGGTGTGAAGCAGTTGCCAAAGTTTGTTGGCACCACGGGTGGCCAATGTATAACTGATCAATGTGGCGGGCAACGATCATTATGTGTTAAAAATCTTATCCCAGTAAAAACGCATTTTGGCAAAAAGAAAAAATTTTGCCAAATTTAAAAATCGGACAATTTATGTAGTCGATCAAAATGTCACTGTCCACCAAAAGAAAGAACTCACTCAATATCAATGGAACCGCGCAGTTTGAGCACATCCTCCACCTCATAGTTCCGCTTGATGCCCTTGTAGCGGCCCTTTGGCGCTGTTTTGATCACCTTTAGAGGGGAGCCGTGGATTTACATAATCGGGCAGACGCACGGAGAGCCATTAAGGGTGATTTTAGGAAGGGTGCAAGATGATCAGACCCATAAATTACCGATTTGCCAAGCCGACAAATTGCCGGTTAACCGCTACCATTTTACCGCAAATTCCATTTTTCAAGCACTAATTGGGATACCATACACATTCAGACATGGTCTGATCAGACCCGCCTACAATCCGAGTTTTTACAAAATAGTATTGGGAAAAATTCGGGTTCGGGTTAATTAATTAATTAATTGATTACCTGATAGAAATTCTTGGCCATTTGAGCAGGTGGTTGCGCCATTTTGACAAAAAATAAATTCTATTATTTTAATGGTGAATATATGCTGTTGTGTTTAAAAGCATTAAAAGGGGAAAAGGCGGCCCCGGAGGGGGCGGGGAATAAAAAAAGGGAGAAACGGGGGGAGGGCAAAAAGCGGTGGATGGAATGGATGATGCAAAACTAACACACACATTTCGCTTACCAAGTCGCAATGGGAAATGATTGAATGAATGAATGGGTTGGCGAATGATTTTTGGGGAGACTGACGGACAAATGAATGAATGAAGCATTGAAAATGTGAACGAACAGTGCAATGCAAAACTGTTTATGGATTTGTTGATCCAACGCGAAAAAGTGCAAAGTCGCACCGATCGGAAATGATCAATGTCCCTTCAAGAAGTGTAATGTACAACCCTAAAAAATCGTTTTTTTTAAATTAAAATTCTTTTTTCATTTCCAATAAATTTGTTGATTTTAATTTGGGCTTAAATTTTAATGCCTATTTGCTTTTTAAATGAAAAATCCGGATAAGCTCGTGACTGCAAATGATGATCATTTTTACAAGGTGCGAGAACAAAAATTCGGAGGTCGTGAAATTGTACGAGCTGCCATGTCGGGGTCGAAGCAAACGCCCTTAAGTGTCGGGGATCAACAAGTTCATGGTCAAAAACCACTGATGATGATGGTAATCAAATCTGGTGTTGAAATCTATTAGATATCGATAAAAGACAATCACTGATCAGTCCAATCAAATTGCCTCCTCCTTATCGGATTAAGTGGGTCTGCTAATCACCCCCTTCCGTGACGGAGGATGAGACTTGGTGGGAGGACGGGAATGATATTGGAGGAAAGATGAGATCATGATAATAGTCACAAGTAAGAAATGCTAAAACTGATCAGATTCAATCAAAAAAATCGGGATGGAAACGAAAATTAGCAGACATACAGACCCATGCTAACTCTGCTGTTGATCAACACACAATCACCGGAGATGATTAGGAATGGATGGAAGAAAATTGTGAATTGTATAATCATCGATTCACAGTAAAATTCGTCAAACGAAAACAAAGTGCAAACCGTTTGGGATGGAAACGATCGAAAGTGATCAGTCATATACGTATTTATCTATCTCAACAGTCCGTCCCACTCGGCGCCGAATGGTCGGGGCGGGTCGCCGTCCCCTACCCCATCGATGGAGGGGGGGGGGGGGGGGGGGGGGGGGGGAATGAATTGTTTTATCGGCAATTGGGGGGGGGGGGGGGGGGGTGAAGGTAAAG
>JAKKIK010002092.1:0-12679 GCA_024500135.1 Heterodera carotae
GGGGGGGGGGGGGGGGGGGGGGGGGGGGGGGGGGGGGGGGGGGGGGGAGGGGGGGGGGGGGGGGGGGGGGGGGGGGGGGGGGGATCAGCAGCAGAAGGAAAAGCCCATCTCATTGATATATCACCCCCTCTTCGGTCACTGGCACATGTGTTGTTGCTGACGGGATGCGGGAAATTGAGGGGGGGGGGGGGGAAGGCTAATCCTTTTAAACGCTTTAGCTGACAGCCAATCATCAAAGGGATTCCGACTTGGCAATAAATTTGGCAAAGATAAGAGAGAGAGAGAGAGAGAGGGAACAGGGAAATGACCGACGGATTAACCATGACGAAGGTGAAAATTCATTTGTTGTTGCCAGCATTCTTACCTTTTTCTCTTTTCCGTCATTACCCTCTGATATTCCCAGCCAATCGAGAACTTTCAGTTTGTCCTCAAGCGCAATTGGAATAGCCAATTTGGACTGATCGATGGCCTTTAAAGGGAAATGGACATGCTTTAGTGCAAATTATGTATATGGATTCACATTGATGAAGAAGCGGAGATTTTTGAGTTCATTTGGAGACAATGACAACATTGACAATTTTGAAGAGGCCGTGGAGGAGCCCAAATTGGAAGAGGGCATTTGCTCATTGTCGTTGGATTCTGCTGCTGAATGGGTGTCGCTGCTATTCTTCGGAGAGGAACAAACGCTGCTCGATGGAGATGAAGAAGCTGCTGATGGTGATGAGGAGGAAGCAATTTGCTGTAAGTTCGGCTGGAAAGTCTCTTCGGAAGAGTCAGTAGTGGCCGGAGGGACAAAGTTCGACGGGAGGGGCTTTTCGGAAGAGTCAATGGTCGTAGGGACAAAGTTCGGCTGGAAAGTCTCTTCGGAAGAGTCAGTGGCCGGAGGGACAAAGTTCGGCTGGAAAGTCTCTTCGGAAGAGTCAGTGGCCGGAGGGACAAAGTTCGGTACAAAAGTCTCTTCGAAAGAGCCAGTGGCCGTAGGGTTCGGCGGGAGGGGCTCTTCAAAAGAGTCCGTGGCCGTAGGGACAACGTTCAGCGGGAGGGGCTCTTCGGAAGAGTTAGTGAACGGAGGGACAGCGTCAGACGACTCCCTCTCTGCCGCTGCTGGCGGCAATGGCATTTGCCGAGACTGCTGATCGCTGAGTTGGTCGCTGTTTTCCTCAGTTGAGAATAAATGTGCTATACTGTCCGTATCCTCAGCAGAAGATGAGGAAGAATGTTGCCTTTCTGCTGCTGACGGATCATGATCACATTTTGGTCATTGACCACTGATCAATTTACCAATTGCCTACCTTTTTCTTGCCCGTCATTATTGACCTCCTTCAATTTCTCGTTTTCAACAGTGCGCCAATCGTTCCAAAATCCACCCCCAATTCGTCTTTGTCGAGAATCATATGAAGAAGTTTCATTGGTTTCATTCATCTGTTGCCGATGGGACGATGGCATTTTTAAACTAATTGAGCTAACACTTCTTAGAAACAACTGAACCTAGCTTCGATCGGTCTGCTGGAGAATCAAATGCAAAAATTAATCACCCAAAACTGAAAATTTTTATTGCTCGTATTGTGTGTGGTTGTGTTTTTGAAAGGAATGGAAGTGGGACAAACAAATGGAAGTGCGCACAATCTGTGGAATGCGCGTGGAACTAATGAATGGATGGACTGGATGAATGATTTAACAATCGAATTAATTGGGGGTTTAACCGATTGATCATCAAGAGCATCATTCTTATTGGTGGACAGAAAAAACAATGAATATAAACAGACAATGAGACGAATAAGAGGGAGGAAAGAAGGGATGGGATGAGAGACGAGCAGCAGCAGTAGGGGAACAAAGATGAAGATTAGAAATGTTGGGAAGTGAATGAGTAGGGGTCGCGGATGGTTGGGATGGGAGTGGACGGACGGACGACAAATACAATATAAGAAAGGGACGGCGCGCAAAGAATTTGGGAGGGACACACACAGATGAGAGAGTGGGAAGTGAACGGAGAGTCGAGGAAAGAAGAGGAGGATAAAGTCGGATGAACAGCGATGAAAAAGAACACAAGATGGACCAACAAAATGCAGTGATCCGCCACCCCCGAAGAGATGGTCGGTCCAGCAAAAGGAACACTGCGCGGATTGATTAATAGGGCGGTGCGCCCAAATTGCATCTGTCGCATTGCGTCCAATGTGCGCACAAAATCGAAAACAAAGCCCGTATTGTGAAGCCAAGGAGAAGTGGCAGTGAAGTTTGTGACGCGCATTTCCTAAAAGCGATTGAAAGAATGAGAAATGTTTGAAACATCAACAATTTCAAATCATTTGATGATACCCCAACTCGTACTTTTATGTAGTAAACATAGAAACAGAAAAAAGCGAGACAGTGTTTAGTGGTCAGAGAACAGAGAAAAAAAGATACTCTAAAATAGTACGAGTTGGGTTTTTACCAAATCATTTAACGCTATGTTTGAATGAGTTAAAAATTTATAAAAAATTTACCAGCAATAATTTGAGTTAATCAATATCTTCTTCTAACTTCGACCAAAATTAATGCCTGATCCATTAAAATGGCAAAATGAAGGACAATATCCTTCCGTTAACCTCTTCAATAACATTATTTGCACGAAGCAGGGAAATGTAAGTTGAAAACAAAGATGTTTACATATCATAAACCACAGATATTTAGAGGTTTTTCGAATTTGTCGACGAAGTTTGGCATAATTGACAGTCGCATCGCAAGTTTGGAGCAAAGTTGGCGTAACGCTGTGCCTTTCTCCTCACATTCCTCAAATGCCGGAACTTCTGCTATGGCATTTGACAATGCCGAAAACCGATTGTGTGTTATTCTCGCTTAATGTGTGTGTTTCAACCATTAACGAGTCTTTCAGCTTATTGTGTGGCAATGCCCGAGGAGGTGTGGCTGTCATTGACTTCGAATCATTTGGCAATTCTCTGCCAAATGCGCAAATTTACCCGCGGAATTACATCGTAATCGAAACCCAGGAAAAAAGCCATCATCAATTTATGGTGAACGGATGCCAATGGTATCCCGTCGATTCGAGCATTTTTGCAACGGCCGGAAGAGACAAACTCTTGAAAGTACGACTTTTCTTTGGTGGGATGACTGTTTTCCAATCTTATGAAATTATTACGATAAGATTTGGGATGCTGATCAGCTCAGATCGGTGGAGAAATTTGCATTCGAACAGCCTATCACCAGTTTTCATTGGTTTGTGCCGATTAATTGCAACTCTTCTCTTATTTCCATTGCAAATTCGTCGTCAAATGTTGTTTTGTTGGATCCGAGGTATCTTATTGTTAGAACTCGCAATAATTCTCTAATCCCCAAAGACTGGGAAATAAGGCGCAACAAATTCGCTGCTCGCAACAACGCATTTGGAGCGTCCGATGGGACCGCATTCGCGATTATGTGCTGGTGACTGGCAGTGACAGCGGCGAAATCGCTTTGTGGGACATTAGGTGCTTTTCTTTTGACTTTTTGCTTTTCCTTATTCCATTTTGTAGGAGTGGTAAAAGTGAATTGACACGCATCAGAGGCCCTTGCGAAAACGGAAAATCGACGGACGAAATTTATGCGAAAATAAAGGACGGAACGAATAAAAAGCGACTTCTGAACAGTGCTAATTCTGCCAAATTGACACATTTAAGTCGCATTGTCTGTTTGCGCAGCACTTCGTACGGCCGTTTCCTCGCTTCTCTTTCGCAAAACAGAACTGTTTGTTTATGGGACGCTGAATCGATGCGAATGCTTTGTTGTCTGAAGGTTTGAACCATATTTTTCGGGGTGGCGGTTCGCGTGGGCGGAGCTTAGTTATCCAAAAATTTTGCTGTTTTATTACCATAATCCTATAAATGGTTGATGTAGGTTCCGGAATCCGAAGGTGAGCTAAGTGCTTTTCCTGTACAATTTGAACTTTGTGACGAGGGACGCGCCGTTTGGCTGTTCATCCCCAACTCAAACAATGTCATCGTGATGAGAATCGCAGACACAAATGATCCCCAAAAGGATCCGCTTGTCGGACAGACTCAATTTCACACTTTGCGCGGTCATTTCCAATCTGTTCTTTCTTGTGCCTATCGCAAGGAGCATAATCAGGTGGCCATTATCAGAATGTCTGTCATTTACGTACATATTAATGCCTCGACTTCTTTCTTAAAAGCTCTGTTAAGCTTTTTTGGATTTGTTTTTAGTAGCTCTTGTATCAATACTAACCCATAAAATGGATAACTGCTTAAGCTTATAACTTCATCCACTGATCGCCTTATTTTGATTTGGGCTCCAAAAATGGATGAATATCGTTTTGATTTGGCGGAGCAGCAAAGGAAGAAACTCCATGAAGATTCTTTTAGTGATGATGAAGACCGATGACACTTCAAAAATTTTTATTTTGTTATTTTACGTGTTTAAATATTTATTACTGACTTTTTCAACGAAGTGACTAAAGTAATCGGAACGCTAAATGAACCTTTTCTTGTATTTTCGCCTTTTGCTAATCTTTAGTGTATTCTGATTTCTTGGTTGTTTTAGTATTAAATGTTTTCAACTAAAATCGTTGCGCGTTCCTTCTCCACAAGGTTAAATAGATACTATCGTTTCTCTCCCCTGTATAGCATTTTTGTTTTTAGTGTTCCTCGAATGCAATCGCAGCTTGGTGACATGGGCAGCGGCTCGGGAAAGGGTGGCGGCAGTGGCGGTTCTGTGCGTGACGCGGGCGGATCATTTGGTAAATTGGAAGCCGCGCGTGAGGAGGAGTACTTCCACAAACTTGTAAGTTCCTCGATTTGTTTTACAGAATAAACGGGTTATATGATTGTGGGTCTTCAGAAGCAGCAACAACTGAAGGTGATGAAGCTCCAGCTCAAGCGTGAGCAGGATCACCATGAAGAGCAGGCCAAACATCACCACGATGTGGTGGAACGTCACAAGAAACGCATCCAAGAGTTGGAGGAAGAGGCTGACTCCAAATGAAAGAACGAGCGACAAGGCCGGCTATAGAAAAAGAGCGGCTGGTCGAATGCAAGAGTTACTCCCCGTAGGTTCGATGAAATAGACACATTTTATCGCTCATTAAATTAACGGTGTATAAATATTTGTGGAAGTAATGTTAACTAACTGCCCACATGTTTAGAGTCACACGGGTAATATTTTAGTTTAGGTGTCCGTCGGTAAGTAATAAAAGTCGAACATTTTCATGAATTCAAAACGGATTTTATGGTAAAAATCGCCAAGTCAAGCAACAATTGAATTAAGTCTTTTGCTTTGTTTCCGTTGCATTCCGAATCCTCATAACAGAATCAGCCTAAGGGGCCAGCCCACGACAGCTGTTAGTCATCTGTTCCAAATCCGTCAGCGTTTGTTCATTATACCACCCTCGTCGATCGGCGAGACCCTCGACCAAATCGGAGACTTGCTGAGTCAGCGTCGATTTTTCTGACAAGTCTGGCTTTCTCTGCACAAGCTCCAAATATTGTAGTATTAATCCGAGCAATTCCTCAGGCAATGGGTCGGCAAAGACAAAAAGGTTGCCTAGCAGAAACCAGGACATATGGTCGTCAGATTGGTTCAAGCAGTACTCTAAAGTTTATTGAAGAATATCTTGGAAAGAGAGACATTTGAAAATCAAAACAGTATTTGGCAATAAATGCCTTCCCAATTCCTAGCTTTTTTTCGACAGGACCCTAATTACGATTGCTGTTCCAAGGCGAAAAATAAACTTAATTTTCAAGAATTAATACTCACTGCACACATCGATCAGCGTAGGCAAAACATCACGAAGTACACTGACGTCAATTATAACGTGTCCGCCAATGCTGAGGAAAGCGCAGATGAAACGATAAAGGACAAGAAAAAGGTCCATTCGTAAAGTGATGTCGGACATTTGACCAGCACAGACGGATGTATACGAGCACACAAAGCTGGCTGCTTCTTGACAGCATTTTGACACAAAAGTGGCACTGAGAAAAAAAAATTGGTTCGGAGATCGCTCTACGAGGACTTGCTATGAGCCCTACTGTATCTAGTAGAATTTATTCCCTCGAAAAATATTCCGAAAATAAAAAGCGAACTCATCATCATTCATCCAACACTGTTCGTCCTCAACACAACCGAAAAAGTATTCTTGAAGCTGAAGACATGCAATAAGTTGAGCCATGTTGACCTAATAGAAATGAAAAATATCTTCAATCAATTACCAAAACTAGCATAAATAAGAAAGGCGAACCTCCTCAGGGTTATCCAACAAAACGCGAAGACGTCCGCTGGAGAGACTTGCCAAAAGGCGCAAAAATTGGGTATCCGACGACTTAAGCCATTCGGCTCCTAAACTTTGGGCCGCACAATTGCTCAGCTCAAAGCATATCTGGACGTATTCCTCAGCTTAAAATATTACCTTAGAAAACCGCAAGAAAAAGGCCAATAATTTGCACAACTGACGGATTTTAAAAGTCCTAAAAAGTCTGTTGAGCACAACACGAAGATCGGCAGGCCAAGAGAGAGAAATGTATTCAGCTCGTTGTTTGGCCAATATTTTTGGTGAATTGGCAAGAAACTCCAAGCATTGTTTAATCTCTTCCAGAAGGTCAGGCGGTGGAAACTGAAAATAATAATTCAAAAAGCTAAAGTGTAAAAACGGACTTCTCTTGTGTCCTCCTTAACAGTTCGTAAAAGGATATTTAAGCTGGAATTCAAGTCATCCAACTGCTGAGAATTCATTTGGAGATATGTACTATAAAAATAATCTAATTAATAATAAAAACAATTGTTTGATTAATCATTAATTTTTTTAATTTAAAATAAACAATTATTTCGCAATTAATAATTGTTTTCTCATCATCGACAAAAGCTTACAATATTGATACAATCAACAGCATGATAAAATCACATAATAGAATATTCTTTCGAACCGATGATCTCATACATATGTTACCTATTCCAAAATGAATAAAAAAAAATTTTTTCCTAACAAATTTTAATAGAAAAAACAATATTTTCATTAATTGCATTTGGAAAGAAGTTAATATACAATGGACATGGCAACGGTTGTCGATGAGTATATTGACTCTGCCGACTTAGAGGTTGGTTTTTCTTTTACATATTTATAATAAAGTTGAAAAATGGTTGTTTTCAGCGTTTCCGGAAAGCATATGAAGAGCAGAGTCGACGCGGGTCCCCAAGTGCTATGGCGGTATTCAATTATGCCCACGCATTAATTAAATCTTCCAAAGATGACGTGAACATAGGAATTTTTCTTCTCGAAAGTATGTTGTAGCATAAAAATTGTTTCTTTTCAAATACTGCTTTTTTAGGCTTATTGAAGCGGTCAGAAGAAGATATTCCAAAGCGCGACTATGTGTATTATTTGGCGATCGCTCACACGCGCATTAAAGTAAGAAACATAATTTAAAAGATGGGTTTTTGGTCCGATATTACTACGCCGAATTTTAACCATTTTTGATCAATATTCGAATACGGGTCCGAAATTAAAATAATGTGAAATGGATGCCAGATTCGTTTGGCGATCATTTAAATCCCTGAAAAGATGTCTTAACAACCAAAAAAATATTGTGCTGACAAACAACTAGTATGTAAGTACCGGGCACTGATCAGTGATCACGAATTGTATAATTTGCTCAGTGGTCCTGAAATAATGCAAGCAAACAAAAAATATTTGGTAATAAGCTTATGAAAAAATATGCATTAAAGTATTTCGTGTTCAAATCTTTTTTTTTTTTTGTTTAAGATACAACATTTCCATATATAACCCAGAAACCTTATAAACACTTTCTTATAATAAACATTAAAATTGTTCCTTGTTTGAAAAAAGGGAATTCCGATTTATGTGAGAAAAAATGACCAATCGTCTAATGTATTGTATCAAAGTTCGTAAATACATTTCTCTTTTTTTCTGCAGGAGTACGATCGTGCACTCGAGTACATCAATTTGCTCCTTTCGGCCGAGTCAGATAACCATCAGGCATTGGACCTGAAGGACCTTATTGAAAAGAGGATGAAGCGGGGTAAATACTCATTAAATAAATTTCCTGTTTAATTCTTGACTTAAATTGGATTCACTTTGTGTTTGAATAAAACTCTAACATTAATCCGGGACCATCTCTGCCGTGGACCTTTTCTGTTAATGGATGTGTAAATAATGTCTCATTGTAAATCCCAAGTGTTTTCTTTCAGACGGACTGCTCGGATTAGCATTGACCATTGGATTCGGCGGCGTTGCAGCAGTTGGCGTTCTCGGGGCTGCGTTGCTGGCACGGAGAAAATGAGAAACGACAGAAAGGATATGCTCATTCCGTAAATTAAAATTCAACGCGCTGGTAATTGTACAATTGTCTTTATCCACGAGAATGATTGGTATCGTTTACGAGTTCCTATTGTTAAATTGGGCATCCCTTGGCTGATTATTCACTTTCAAATATTTTTGAATGTGCTTCCGCACAGCTAAAAACGCTTCACTTTGGGCAAACATTGGAATGGGCCGAGCGAATGATTCTTTCCATCCTTTTCGTAAACAGAGCGAACAGTGACACACAAACAAATGTGCAGTTCGCAAATACGAAGTGGTGATGATGAGTGTGTCATTTTCATTCTCCGTTTTTTTCCGAAGAAAAAAAAAGTACGAACTTTGAACTTAAAATGTCTGAATTACCAAAGCAGGAGAGCGTTGCCAGCCATAAATGGAAAAAACCAATGTGAATTGAAATTAGTCCATTTTTTATACGTTAGTTGGATTAAATAGAAAACAATAAGGCCTTCATTTCTTCTGCCATTGCCTTTGGTTACTTCTTGTCTATTACTTTTCCGATCGATTCATTCACTTATAATATCCCTACATTATCCTTCTTCCCTTATGGTCACTGATTCAAACAGATTGTATTTATGTAATGGCTTCAAAAACATTTGTTCCCTTTGCCTTCGTTTATAAGATAAGAATGAGTTAAACGAATTGCAATTTGACCAAAAATGGCAAAAGACCCCGTGGGGGTTTACGATGTTGAAAAGCGGAGGATATGTTTTTATCTTTTGATGCTTTGGGATTGACCCGCTGATGAGATTATTCACCCCTCTGGGCCATCGTTAATTTTTATCATTTGGCCCTTGGGGGGAAATGAGTGCGGTAAGGTGAGCATTTGATCGAGAGCATCCATTAATTGGCTCTACCGCCCCTCAGCGTCAATTCCTTTTTTTCTCCTAACGACCTCCGTCACACCAATTCATTCATCTGACTTTGAATCTGCTGCTGCATTCTTTGGGTTCTCTTTCCCCCCTTTTCTTTGTTATTTTTATTTGACATTTCATTCATTTTGTTTTTTCCCTCGTGTCAGTCTTTTGTCATTGTGACAAAGAATACTAGCATTTTTGTATTTGTAAAATAAAATTTGCTTTAATTTCTAACCGATAAAGGTAATGTTTCGGAAATTTGGTCCCCAATTTTATTATTCTAAGACTTGTCTAAATAGAGGCATTTTGAGGTGCTGACAAATGAGCACGAATCTGACCTTGGTCCAGTCGAACCCGATTACATGCTTGGTTACTTTTCACAATTACATTATCTATCCATGTTTAATCCCTCCATTTATCAGTTTGGCACTTTGTCCGTTATTCCGCAGTCCCCTCCTCCTTTTCATCCTCCCCCCATTAATCAGTCAGCTTTAATCTGTCCATTTCCGTCCTCTGCTGATGGCATCCGCAAATGTCCCTTCTGCCAACCGTGTTGAGTCATTAAACGCTCGCACAGTTTCGGTTGTTCTTCCTCCTCCAATTTACGAGGATTTTGAAGCAAATGGAGGCAAAGCAGCACAAAGACGACGACGCTTTCGTTACGCCGAAATGGTGGCCAATTTGGCCGTTTTGTTTTTAGTCGGTGGGTTGTGCCAATGGATACTGTGCCTGAACATTTTCTGTCAAAGGCTTTGTTGCCGAGCAATTGTTCAAATGGGTTGGCCCTTATCGCCGCGGCTTCTTTTGCGATGACAATTCCATTCGTTTACCTTATAAGAGCGGCAGTACTGTTCCCGATTGGCTGTTACTGATCTATTCTCTCGGCGTAACGGCATTTGTTGTAAGTGTTGTCCGGATTAATATTCCCGAAATCCCGAGAAACAATCGACAATCTTCGGGCTTCGTATCCATCGATGCCAGTGTAGGGAAACTTGGATGTTAAGCCGCCAGAGCTGGTCGATTGCTAGGGTTGTTCCCCGAATCTCCCCCTCCAACTCTCTAACCCTATTTTCGTTTTCAGTTTGCTATCGGTGAGTGCATTTGTCTGTCAAGGGTGTCATCAACGGCAGTGGTAACGCGAACTCAATACGGCTTGGAGGTTGAAGAGGGGGACGACCGACTGCGACTCTTTTTGCGTTTCGTCTATTTTTATGGTCCTTTTTGGATTGTTTGAATCGAAGGGATTTGCTGTTTTTTTTCAAAGAATCTCATCAATTGGATTGATCATTCAGGCATTTATCTGATCGCTTTTGTCGCCAACTTTACCTTCACTTTGGTGGCCAAATATTCGTTTGGACGACTCCGTCCACATTTCATCGATTTGTGCAAGCCGAACGTCACAGAATTTTGTGCCGATTCGGCCAATTGGCACATTTACATTGAGAACTACGAATGTGACAAAAGCTTATTGCAAGAACAGCTTGACAACGCCCGGCTCAGCTTCTTTAGCGGACATTCTTCAATGGCAATGTGCGCTTCCGTTTTTATTGCGGTAATTAAAAGGGATGGAAAATGATGGCGATTTTGGATTTGGATTATGCTTAACAATTGGTGTGCCTCTAAAAAACAAGACAAATCCGAAAAAAATCATAAAAATTCGATTTTCATTTAACTAATGGATTTTTCACCAAAAAATTGCTTTCACAAAACATTTGCTAACCAACAGATTTATTTGCATGCGCGTCTTTCCCCGCTGTTTCGCGTCCGTCTCTTTGTGGTGGTGCCTCTGTTTCAAATCGCTTTCCTTGCCATCGGCATGCTAATTTCATACTCCCGAATCCGAGACCATGTTCATCACTCGACCGACGTTTTCATTGGCATTTTCGCTGGCACTTCGGTGGCCACATTTACGGTAATTGGTACTCTTCAAATTATGATTCATTCGTTGTGTTAAGCAATAAATTGCAAATGGGTCTTAAGGCTTTGTACATCGCCGGCCTCAGCGTTGTTGGCACAACGACGGGCCAACGATGTGCCATGGACAGTGTGAACTGCTCGCAAAACGGCGGCAAAGCGTCGGCGGCGACCGTCACGGAAAGACTTTGAAGAACGTTTAAAGGAGGGCAAAACGAACACTGTGCAATTAATTCACTGTTTATATGAATGAGAAGGTGCAATTGAAGCGGGGACACAAAAAGACGGGGGAAGAAATGAGAACAATTCAATGAATGAATGAATAATGGCCGGCACAAAATGAACAATTTATGTCATTGTATTTTATTTACCCAATTTGTTTGTTGTATATGAGAATTTTTCTTCCATAAGTCTGTCCCTACTTCCGCAAAAACAATTTTAATCTTTCGGCGCCTTCGGCATTTCCCTGCTTTGTTCTTCAGCCGGTGGTCTCATTGAAACGGTGTGAGGGGAATTGGACACCGGCAAAATGTGCCGAAGATCCCGCAAATGGTACCCAATTTCACTTTAAACATACCATCCGCCATTATCTTTATTTTTTATTTTTTGAGATTCCCATAACCATTTTCAAATTTGCAATGCTTCTTTCTTTCTTTATTACTTTTTCCATTTTAAAATGTTCCTTTTCTGATAAATAAATGTTCATTTGCTGTGCCATTTTTTTTTTGTCTTTCTCTCCTGCCGAAGACTTTGAACGGAAAGAGGGCAAGGCGAAGATGGCATTGGGCGGAAGTGCCGTCGCTTCGTTTGTATGTGATGCTAAATGCCAATGCCATGTTCCCCCTCCTCCCCACCTAAAATCCCCAAAGACTGGCAAATCTTAAGCTGAGCCTTTCCGACGGATGATGACAACATTTTTGTCCAAAAGTTTGGTGCCTTCCGTCCGTCCATCGGAGTCTTTCCATTCAAAAAGGAGAACAATTCTGAGACCGACCATTTTCTTTACCACAACAAAGTAGCAATAGCAATGCCGAAACAGCCAAATTTGTCCCGAGGGAATGCCAATAAATCTCTGTGGGCTAACATGAGCGGGTGGCATAAGGGGAGGGCGGGGGAAGGGGGAGGGGGCGGCAAGGGGAAAAATGCCGTTCCTACCGCAAAAAAATGAATGCCCTTTCAACAGCTGTTTTTTGTTGAGTGCAGAAAAACCACACAAAATTAATTGGTGGAACTGAAAAAGCTGTTCTCGTCCTTCCTCCATTCACAGCTTAAAACTCAATTCGTTTATCTCCTTACTTTTTACCTATTTTTGTTTAAAGAATTTGAATTGCATTCTTTGATTTTACACAATTCGGCAGTAATCTCTTTTTTCCATTTGATTTTTGCTCAACAATGGCTATCATTTGGCTGATGATTAATTGCATGAGGGAGTCTAAAAGAAATTCTTTAGAGGGTGTAAATAAGTGAGGGTGGAATGTGAGGATGATTGATCCCCCCTCGAGGCGGCGGACGATGGACGATAGCCCCGACGGGGGACAAAAAGCAGACCAGACACACCCCCACGGCGGAAGAATTACGCTATCGGTAA